>JASANU010000688.1:0-23941 GCA_030849675.1 Trypanosoma platydactyli | reverse complement strand
GGGGTAGACACGACCGCCGCACCCCACTCCCCAGTTCAGCGTGCAGAGCGTTGCCACCAGGATCGTCCTGGCGTGATCACTCACTTCTTCACCGTTATTTTCATCGCCAGTGATTATTGTTTCGCAAGTGCACACCGCACACACATTCCGTAAGAAAAAGTCCATGGCCGCACCCGCATAATTGATGGAGGCCTGGTGTGATGTCGCCAGATGTGTCTTCAGAAAAAGAACATTGTGAAAACAAAATGTTTTTTTTTTTTCCAGAGCAATACGTGTGCCACGGACACATATTTACCCTCCACATATAGAGAGGGCTTCTTCAACAATAACAGTGTGCAGACACAGAATGAGAATTATCCAGCAAGAGTACGGCATCAATTATCCCGCAAATTATTGCAGTGTAATTTGTTTTCTTACAATTCGATTCCATATGTTGGCGGTAGTGTTTGAGTGTCGACATGATCATATTTACTGCACTTCGCTTTTATTTGTTCTCTTCTTTGCATTCATGCACCCACGTAAAGAAAGTGTCTATCCCTGGTTTCACTCATGGTTAAGATTGGGAATAAAATAAAGGGAAATAAAAAGCGCACAGCCCTTCTTCTTAAGGTATGGGAGGGGACTGTGAAAACAAATTTAAAAAAAAGAAAGACCGCGCACTCCACACACACGCATATATATATATATATATAATTTTCTTTGCACGATTGAGGAAGCTCCATACAAGCCCCCTCAGCTCATTTCGTTTCATTTTAACACAATAAAATATTTGTAATACATCTCGTTTTCTCTCTTGTATAGAACACATTGGAAAGAAAAACGCACGCGCACACTCTCGTTTCCGCAAAAATGAGAATATGGAGGCCTGAAATGACAGAGGCTCTCGAATGCAAGGGGGGGAAGAAAAGAATAAAATAAAGTCAGATGTCACGCTGAGGGCTTGTAGGGCCTGTCGCACGACGAGTATTAAAAATACAGCAAGAGGGGATTCCGTCACGATGAGAGTCCACAAATTGAAAACGAAGTGACATTCCTTCGCGGCAGCTGTGCTACAGGAGCCAGTGAGGCGGAGTGGGGGTGAAATAAAAAGCGATTTTTAAACTACAGCACGCGGATGCAAATCAATGGAAAAGATAAGTGGAGATTATTGCATGGAGTAGAGCACTGGAAGGCGAGAAGAGATATCTTACTGGGCACATTGTACCCGCACACTCTTCTCGGAATACAGTACATGAGTGTGTATAGACACAAGGCTGGATACATATAATAATAAAAAGAAAAACTATGACCAAATAAAGAAATTAAAAAAAAACATTTTTTTTTGATTTGTCTTCCCTTAATTGTGCGCTTGTGTGTCTCCATCGTCCTGCGCGCTGCACTAGGGAAAAGGAACGGAAGGAAAAAATATATAAAATAAATGATAATCTCAGTTTTACAACAGTGGAAGGATGCGAGCACTGCAGAGATATTCGTAGATTTGGGCTGAGCGAAACAAGTCCAGTCCAGAGAAGACACGTATGTCGTAAAGACCGAAAATCCTTTTTTTTGGCATTTGTGACATCTCCTGCTTGACACGGATAAAGGTCGCTGGCGAAATATGATTCGCGCTGCACACTCTTCTCTCCTCCGGCATCAGGGACTCGTATTCGCACATATTTTGAATGTCAAGTGGGCCACCCCATCGCATCTCCACATTCTTTCGTGCCGGAATTTTTATGTTTCGCGAAGCGGCCCACCGTTTCTCAAGTATACGCTCAGCAGGAGATCGGATGTACAGCATGCATTTAAGGGCCAGAAGCCATGCCTCGCAATCACTGTCCTTTTCACACACAAGCTCCACAGATTTTCCTTTTCCAAGAAGCGCGAACGAGCGGTAGTTGTTCATTCCCAGATTAAATGGATTTGGATTTGGCGTTGGATCCCGGTTATGTGTCAAAAGAAGAGAGCCGGCCGTGCGACGTGCTTCCGCAAGCTGCTCCTCACCGCTGAAGCTGACAAATGAAGGCGTGTACAGACCGATGACAATCTCGTTGATTTCCTTCAGCCTTATTGTGACAGCAGGCTTCTCCGGTATTAATACGTTCCCCTTACTATCCAAATCACAAGAGCGAATACTTTGGCAATCCTCTGAAAGAAAAAAAAACCGATGGAAATAACTTTTGTTCCTGGAAATCTCAAACATCCTGGTACCATAGGACAGATAGTTTATTGTCTGGTGCACAAGAGCGTTGAGGCGATCATCCTTCACAACATTAAACATCTGAACTTTCTTCTTTGATCGAGAGGCGTCACTTGGATCGTTGTGGTTCACCTCAACCATCACTTCCATTCCCTTTCTGGCCCCCATTTCTCCCCTCCTGTTAGTAGAAGATGCCCGCCTCCCAGCGGAAAGAGCTTCAAGGAGTCGTCCTTCACTACCCTCCATCTCCTCTCCATTGATAGAGATACCATTGGGCGAAACGCTCCCGACTGTCTTGATGTCATTGAGAGCAGCCAATTCCTTTTCGTTGGTCACCTTCCTGTTCGCGTTCTCCTCTTCAAGCGCCTTGGTGTTGAACTCATGAATCGGGTTGATTATTTGCCTGCACTGAACGTCCCCATTCTGTCCCGTGTTGTTGGTTGCCTGATTGGTTTTGTGCTTATTCGAAGTTGACTTTCCTCCATTGCTCGTGTTAAGCTGCATAATCTTCATTTGTTTCCCCCTGCCGTTCATGGCACTCTTGCGACGGTTGGGATCCACACACAGTTGCGTCATGTCCTCCACCGATTCCTCACAGACGCTCCAATCGCCTTCCTCTTCGTTTTCCATCGTGTCTCTTGACTGTTCCTTTTCTCCAAATAGTCCTTCAACTACTGCCTGCAGCGTGGCATTGCCTTTCGCCTTTCCCTCAAGTCCATTCATCACTCTGTTCGCATTCTTATTGGGATATTTGCGAGCCGAACTCAATTGTTTTTTACAAGCCTCCTCACACATTGGCTGCAGGGTATTGTTATGCTGCAGCTCCGTCTCTTCGGGGTTCGGTGCGATCTTTTTACGTAGATAGATGAGACGTTCGTCGTCGTCAGCCTCGCTCTCACCACTTGGATGTTCCTCCACTGGATCCGACATGTCATTATACAGACGCCACCTGTTAACCGCAGGATCACGCATCGAAAAGCCCAACTCTGTGGAGCCACGTGTGTCACCGATACGGCGAGCGATGGAAAGAGAATGAAAGGATTCTTCCGCCCACGTGGCATCCGAAAAAGCGTGGGAAATGAACACTGTATCAGTCGACCCATTGCCTTTGCTGTTGAGATATCCGTTTTCGGCGTTGTATGCGTGGCGAAGAAGCCGGGAAAGTTTAGAAGTACCAAAAGGAATACGCGGCTTGTTGGAACGACAGCAGAATACAATTCCTGCGACTGAACTGAGTACTCGCTGCGCCCTTGCATACCGCTGTTGTACCGAGGGGTCAGTGTCGCAGAGAACAGGGCGCTCACAATCCCCAAGTGCAACAAATGTCATGGAATTTCCCTCCATGTAATTTGCGAACGAGGTTTCATTGTCGTAGCGGTGAAGCTGAAGAACAATAGACTCAGGCATGTAGGGAGGAGCAGCCTCGAGTTCGGGAGTTGGTTGCTTTTCGCACAAGACAGGTGCAAACACCCTTTCGTAGTTCTTCACGACAGTTTTCATAGCCGCAAGAACATCAGCTGCCGATGATACACGAAGCCGCTTAATCTTTTGGGCATGGTACCTGCCCTTTACAGACACTCCAAGGACTCCATGCTCGTTTGCGAGGTTAAGAAGGTCGATGAGATGAGCTGAAGCCCCAATAACGTAGCAAGAAAGACCGAAAATGCCTTTCGAAGAACCACGTTGAACGGCGTTAGCGATTAATTTGGCTGCGTAACCTTCATCTCCAGCTTGAGCTCCAAACATAATTCCTCGCTTGGGTGTTGAGCGCGGCCCGGCGCAGAAAACCACAAGATTCTGACGCTTCTGGATGAAATTTGTAGCAGAGGTAGAAAACAACTTTTGAACGAGCGTGACGGGTCGAGGGCAGTCGAGCGCCACATCAAAACTGTATGTGGCACTACCCACAGGAAAGCCTTCATCCTGTAGAGGTTGGGGGCATGTAAACTTCACAGAGTTCCCCTCCACTTTCAGCGCCGCGGGCAACTCCGACGACGGATCCTGGAGAGAATGCGTACAAAAGACGATCTTTACTCCCATGAAATACTCCTTCTTGTGCAAGCCGTGAGAGTTGTGTTGTGCGTATATAACCGACTCCTTCCAAATGTGTCGTTACTAATCCCTGTCTTGTGTGTATTAAGTGTGAGTGAGTGCTTGCTTGACTGTTTCTCGGTGCTGGTCACTGGATTTTAAAACAGTTGACGCGCACCACCATCACGAAAAGCAGCAGAAGCAGTAAGAAGGGGAAAATGTGGTACGCGTGAGGGGATAGCAGGCGAAGAGGATATCTTCATGCACGGCGAGTGGGGAAACAACTAAACCACGACGCATGTCCAGATGCGCAGAGGCCGCAGCCAAAGTCACCCTCACACTCATTGAAAGAGAAAATGCATGCGATATACATACACCTCTTCAAATAGGGAGAACCGTCTTCCTTGTCTTCGGATCCCTAGAGCGGTACATGAGCACGTACGCAATGTGTGCCTCGCCGACTCCACGGAGCCGTCGTACGTCTTCCTCCTTCACAGGTGCCACATTCTCATCATCGAACACCAGCCATTGATCGGCCTGCTTTCCCCAAAAAACATAGTGCCCACTGTCCGCGCTCCTGCCCTTGTGTGATATGACACCGCAAAGCTCATAGTACCCACTTGTGTTGCCAATTATCTCGGGGGAGGGCTCAACCACTTCCTCTTCGTGCGCCAAGTCTTCCACATGCGTCTTCTGACGCGCCTCACGACGACGCTCGAGCTCCTTGTCACGTCGCTCTCCAATCTTTGCGCGCTCCGGCTGTAATACCGCCTTGAGATCGTCTGAACAGAGCGTGTAGACATCCAGCACGAGGGGGAAGGTGACGGGTTTCAATATCTTGGCCTTTTTCTGCGTATCAGCCCTCCATGAGAAACGGACAAGGTGCACGAACAAATACTCTGGCAGTGCGCTTATGCGGCTCGTCCGCGAGTATAGAGTCTCACGCGAGAGCCTCTCAGAGTGAAGGGTAACTGCCTCGTTGAACGCGGCTTCGAGTCCAGCCTCCAGCATTTGCACCTCTGTGTTGATGTTACAGGAAAGCATCACCAGGGGCACGTCGCGTATATTCAGCGTGTCTTCTGGGTCCTCCTTGCAGGTCATCTTCTGCTCCAGCATCCCGCTAAACAGCCTCCTCTGGGTTCCTGAGGAGCCCTCGTTGATGCACTGCAACACTGCATTTAACGCCTCCTGCGCGTCGTGCTGCATTGGTTGTCCTCTCTCATTCAGCTCCCCAAATGTCGGGCACTGCGCTATCAAAGCGTTCCAAAAGAGCAGTGGTATCCCGGGCTCCTGAGTAGCATCCAATGTTTTATAGAGCTCCCCAAGTGCATGAAGTAGCGGATTGCTACGACGCGACTCCAGTACCTCACGAATCTCCGGAACAAGACGAAGCATTTGAACCGCTGCATTCATATAACATGTATTCGCCATATTTTTTAACCCATTGGGAGCCTTTTCCGTCACTAGAGCTGCAGTGTTTTTCGCATGCGTGCCAGACACCGCTTCCGCTATTGTAGCGGTTGCCAATGTGGATGTGGCGTCCTTTACTACGTCAACTGCCGATCCAAGAAGCATAAGTGTTTTGCCAGGAGTCACCCCAACATCTACCAAGGTTGCCCCATCGCCAAGAGCAGTGGGTTTCAGTCCCATGATCTTCTGTCTCTCCACCGGCACATTTGTCACTCGATATAGCTCCTCCTTCAGCTCCCTCACGGTGCCCTGAAGATTCACCATGAGCTCAACGAGCTCTTTGCCCCACTTCACTTTCACTTGAGACATAATATCGTTGCTCTTTTGTGGGGATCCCCGTTTAATTCTCTTTTCACTGTTTCTCTCCCACTTCAGTTAGTTTTTCGATTCTGTGTCGGTGCGTGATGTACTCCTTCTGTAAGATATGCCCAGATATTTTTTGATCTTTTATAGTACAAACAAAAAGAGGGGACGAAAAAAAAAATCAAGGAGCGAACAACCGACACACATGCCGAAATAGAGAACAAATCAACCCTTCACTTGGGCCTTTGCCCTCCTGCCTCTCCGCGTTGTCCCCACTCGTTTTATATAGCGCAGGTGGTAGCGCAAATCTCAATCACAGGAGCGGAAGACACGCATGCCCCACGACAACACACATGCGCTTCATTATTTCCTTGACTATGGTGATGTCATTACGGAAAGTCAAAGATATGCCAAAGCAGGATCGCAGTGTCACTTCCGTGTCGCGTTCAGTCCACACCCATGGCCACACATTGCCACATTGGCGTGAAGCATTGATGGCCAACGGCTGCGGAGAAATCGGCTGGGAAGTGAAATCAGTAGAGTTACAAGAGCGTGAGCGGTTCAAAAGGCTCTGTACCACCAATGATGCGATGGAGCAGTAATTCAGCAGCACACGCTTCAGCAGCACACGAAGGTGATCTGACAAAGCCACTTCATGTTCCGAATTCCTCACGCTCTGAGACAGCATGTGTCCAAGCTCGAGGAGCAGGCCACCCCCACCCTCTTCGGGGTCATCAGTCGATAAAGTCAGTGAGGTGGTCTGATCTCGAGCCATGGCAAAAGAAGCGTTATAGCGCTCAGCGTAGAGCTTCAGTGTACAATACCCATGGCCTTTCGTCTGGAGGCCGACATGCCATGTACACGCCTGGGGAAACAACGGTACGCCGTTCACGCATGCTGCACTTACATGACATCCCACCACAGCAAACCTGTGAATGTCAGCAGCTGAGAGGTGTTGCATGCAAGTTAGTGGTTGAATGCCCAACCGCAACGCATCTCGTTGACCCTGGAGAAGTCCAGGCACGAAAATGCAGGCCACCTTCATCGCAGCCACCACGCCACCTTCATCATGTCCACATACAATAATCGGCTTGCACCGCAGCCCATTGTACGCAACGTCCATTACATGATGAATGCCGTATCCCCTCAGCATGGTGTAGAGGCCAGGATCGTTAAGGGCGGTAAAGCGTGTGCTTGCCGCGGAACAGTTAGTAAGAGAGAGAAAAGTATAGGGCAGGAGGGGGTTTATGATGTCGAGCTCACCAACTTTAAAGGAATGTGACATCGCTTCCCAGTTTCCCTGAATCTCTTGACACCTTATCGAATCGGCGAATGAGCGGTGAAACAGGGAAAAACTGCTCGGCATCGTGCCCAGGGCTCCCTCCATCAGCCACGGGGTGTCAAGAGAAAAGTACCACAGCAACCGCTTCATGTCATCGATGCTCTCATCAAAATGTGGCCCGCACACATCCCTCAGCAGGCGGAGAGGTACAGTTCCTCTGTGGAATATCAGTTTCTCGGCTAGCCCAACGACCTCCGCAAATGACATCACAACACCCCCTGCAAAGGAAGAGGACGTATCAGACGCAGGACCCTCGTCACTTTTGCTTAGATGCTTTAGCATCAGCATCTCCTGGTGCAATAACTGAACTGTTTGTTCTGGGAGAACGCTTTCCGTATTGGCTGCAGCAAGGAGTACAGAAAGTTCCATCTGGCGTTGCTGCACGTCTTTCCTGTAAGAAATATGAGCCCCTTTAGCTAAATGACGCACAATTGCCGCACTGTAGTCACCAACCCACTTGGAAAGAGAAATTAGTGTATGGGGCGTTGTACAGACGAATGCCAAGCAAATGTTTCGCTGGTGACCGCGTGCAAGGACATCCGAAAGACTAATGCGAGTCACGTAAACAGCGGATGTACGACCAAACCAAAGGATATCATTGAGAATAAAGCGCGTCACAGCCCCGAAAGACAAATCCTTAGCTTCGTCCAGGATCGTGTAGTCCGTGGTCATGCTTAGAGACATGAGCTCCTCAAGCGCTGCTTTGAGGGATGCTGACCAGCGGTCGCTGTCAAGTGTGTCAGGAACTCCATGCTCAGTGTTGAAGCAGAGGAGCTGTCTCACCACAGGACCTTGCATCTCGCAAAACTCCCCAAGAACGACAGAGTTTGCGGCATGTGATGCAGTGTCAGCCATGAATAAAAACAAAGGCAAAGAAAAAAAGAAACCTTCCTGGATACACCATCTACGAAAAGTATGGTGATGGTGGGGAGAGCGACACACCACATATAGAAATGTGACAGTGGAACTAGGACAAAAGAAACAGTATCTGCACCCGACATGCCCTTTGTTGTCGCAGTCGCTGCAGCTGCAATGTCGGGTCCGGAGAGCTTGAAAGCGCCATAAGCTGCCTCTTAAGCAGCGAGGAAAGAACCCCTTTCCTGCTGCCTCCATCCCATGATGCAGAGCGCAGCCAATGCATCGATTTATGCTGGCAATCGTTCAGATGCATGACCTCTCGTGCCGTGTGCACACCGGGGTGCGCAAAAGAAAGAAAGAGGGGTCGACGACCACCATCCTTTGGCAGTTGCACCCGTAGCCAAGACCGGTACAAATCGCACTCATTTACAGCTGCGCACGGGACGCCGAGTTCGCGAAGCACCACCAACAAGAGAGAGTTAAGAACAAGGACAGACGCACGCTTGGTGCGACTGATGTTCACAGCAGCGTAGTCCTCCGCAAAACCCTCACTTACACAACAACCGTGGTCCTGCAGCGCACTTACACAGGTTGCAAGAAGACGTGAATTCAACTCTTTTCCACAAGACCCTGCATGGCACAGGTGCATCCCCAGAAAGTCCCTCATTTCACGAACAAAACAGCCTATGTCTTCTCGGACCATTTCTACCTTTGAAGCCAAATCCCCCACACCTGATGTCTCTGAGCCACCTGCAAAGAGCAGCGCTGCGCTCATGAGTGCCAAGCCGTCCAGTAGATCATATTCACCGTCCCTGCTGTAGGTGCTCCATAGTGCAAGAAGTTCCAATTCAGACATGGACTCAACTGCGTCCTTTGCAAACGAAAAGCCAGATGCCAACGCTTCTGGAGTCATGGACGTGGTCGCGAACGCCTTTCTTACAACTGTTTTTGGACCGTCATGCATGTCCACAATCATTCCTCGTGGGAGATACTCTGCATACCGTTCCACAGCGATACGTCCTGCCCCCACACGCTCCATGGACGCAAGCAGTTTGAGTGTCCGTCGATACAGTGAGAGAGCAACACTTCTCGCCATGGGTACCCAAATGGAAGAAAAAGGCAAAGGTCCAATTGATATTGTTTTTTTTTCTTTTTCTTCACCTCTTGTATGCTTGGTGGCCTAACAAATGCAAAAAGGAGAAGGGTAGGGTACAAGAGAAAAAGAGCATTACAAGATGTGATGATCCAAAAAAAAAAAATCATATATATTTAAATATATTTTTTTGTTTCCCTCTCTCTCTCTATCTTTCTGTGAGCTTTTATGTGTTTCATTGTGTACCGTTGAAAAAAAAAAGAAACAAAGAGCTTTCGCTACTCATGTTTACACAAATTGATAATGTTATATAGCTCAAAATTTAAAGGGGGCCGGTGCCAAGTCGCGGTAGAATAGCCATTGACATTAGTTCTTGAAACAATAGCTTGCAAGCATATGGCATTAGTACCTGGGAGATGCGTGAGTCATTGTCACACCCCTGACATTTGTATACGTTCTGCTCGGTATCGGCTGCGCAAATCGTTCCACAAATGTTGCACACGTGAACTGAATAGTAATCGCTAACACGAAAAAGGCGCTCGCGAAGCCACTGGGATGCACCGTAGGAAAGCATACAGTCACGCTCCATCTCTCCGAAGCGAAGTCCACCCTCGTGTGCCCGTCCCTCAGTTGGTTGTCTCACCAGTGGCTGAAGCGGACCTCGAGGACGTGCATGAATCTTGTCGCCTGACAAGTGCTTCAGCCGCTGATAGTAAGTAGGACCAAAGAAAATGAGGTGCTCGAGCGGGAGACCCGTATGCCCATTAAAGAGGCACTCGTTGCCATACCGCTGGTACTTAAGCTGATGCAAGGCCTTGCCAAAGTCCTCTACGACAACGGAACAGAATGGTGTCGCATACACTTCGCTTCCTTTGTAGCACGCCACCTTCCCAGCCAGAGTCTCTATTAGGTGTGCCACTGTCATTCGTGAAGGAATAGCATGCGGGTTGATGATCAAATCTGGTACGATCCCGTCACGGTTAAAAGGAAGGTCCTCCTGGCGAAACTGAATACCATTTGTTCCCTTTTGACCATGTCTGCTGCAAAACTTGTCACCAATGTTGGGTATCTTTATGGTGCGAACTTTTACTTTGGTAAATCGATTTCCCTTATTTTCCGTGAGCATTACTTTGTCTACCACACCCTTCTCTGCCGTTCGTGACGCGATACTGCAGTCACGCTTAAGAATTCGTGTGTTTGTTGTCGCGAGGTTCTCCAGTGCAGCTGCTGGAACAGGAAGAGTTTTCCCGACAAGAATGTCCCCCCCCATTACCGGCATCCCAAGCTTGATGAGACCATCCGTGTCCAGCTTCGTGTAATCAGCATGCTTCACACGGCAAATTTTCCGGTCTGGGTTTTCAAATCGCTCGTGACCATCCTTCTTCTTTTCCTCGGAGGCTTTGTAGGAACGCCAGAATGCACTGCGAAAGAATCCGCGCTCTACTGCGGAACGGCTCATGATAATGGAGTCCTCTTGGTTGTAACCAGAGTAGCATGCAATGGCCACAACTGCGTTATGCCCTGCAGGAAGGTCGTTGCTGCGCATGTACGACATCGCCTTAGTACGCACTAGTGGCTTTTGCGGGTAAAAAAGTACATGTGCGGTGGTGTCCATGCGCATGTTAAAGTTTGATGCGTAGATGCCCATGGCCTGCTTTCCCATTGCCGACTGGTACGTGTTACGAGGGGACTGATTGTGATTTGGATAAGGAATGATGGAGGCGCAGATACCAAGAATCATAGATGGGTCCATTTCACAGTGGGAGTAGTAGTAGTTTTTGCTCACTTCACTCGCCGTCATGGCGATGAGAAGCGAGTCCTCCTCTTCACAGTCGATGAGCTCCACGTAGCCTCTTTTCATGACACGGTTCCACGAAACTTCACGCTTCCCTCCCGGTGTCCTGGACGGCTCGAGAAGCTCCCCAATGCCTGTCTTTTGTAGCTTGATGCGTGACTTCTCTACAACAAATAACGGACGAATACATCGCCCTGCGTCGGAGAAGACACGAATTTCACGATCACGGATATCACGCACGATGCTCACTTCGTTGCTTAGTTCCCCGCCACGGCGCCTGGCACGTAGTTCGCGGAGTAGGCGCTCAGGATCACGATGCACACCAATAAGAGATCCATTCACAAACACGCGAGCAACTCGGACATCAGCGAGACCTGCAAGATCCATGGAGTGAAATCCTGTGATACGGGCCTGAACGGCCTGCACGACACCAGTGTAATCGCTGCCGCGTGAAACGAGACACATGAGTGCCAAGTTCTTTAGCAGACCGATAGATCCACCCTCTGGTGTCTCTACTGGGCAGATATACCCCCACTGGGTGCAATGCAAGTTGCGTGGTCTTGTGGCCTTGCTTGAAGCTGAAATAGGGTTTTGAATGCGGCGCAAGTTGCTGAGCGACGACGAATATGTCAATCGATTCAGTGTTTGTGCCACGCCAGTTTTGATGTTGCCAGACTTTAAGTCACCAAAGTTGCCTGTTGCGAGACAGCGGCGCAAACCGTCCGTAATGAGGCGGCTGTGGAGAATTCTTCCAAAGCTGACAACACCGGCACGGTTCGTGGAATATTCATGCACTGTCCTGGTCATCTCCTTTCGAACTTGTACGAGGAAATGATTTAGCTGAAACGTAAGAAGCGATCCAGCGACGTCAATGCGTTTGTGGCCGAGAAAGTCACGATCTGTATCCTCTCGGCGCCCCAGAGAGAGCAGTAACAGGCGGTGCACCATGTAGCCGATGAAAAGACACTTTCCCCGGTCGGCGGCGCAGTCTACTCCCATGTGTGGCAGTAGATCCCGCATCAACAGGTCTTGCGCCTCACGCTGAAGATTTTCACGACTGTCTTGCTTCCCCAGGCGCTTACCAATAAACCACAATGCCTCATCCCTTGTAAAGATTTGTAGCGTGCTTGCATCTTCCATAGACCCACGAAGCATCTCCAGCATGGCCGCATCCCTCAGGTCTGGCACAACAGTCTGAAGGATTTCCTTATCAGAGCCCATGTCCAGCGCACGAAACAACACAAAGAGAGGAATGAGCTCATCCATCTGTGCCACACGGCACAATAAGTTCTCATAGCCGTGACCAGGCCCCTTCTTCTTGTACGGCATCAATATCTGAAACGTACGTGGCTTGTTTAACGAGCCTTCGACAATAGACTTGATCTCGCATAGAAGCCCCTTCGGACGTGAAAAGGCGTACACGTGGTTAGCCGCTTGGCGCTCCTGCGCAATGAGGACCTTCTCCGTACCATTGATGACGAAGTAGCCACCCTGATCGTGTGGACACTCGTTTAACCGCGGAAGCTCATCCTCGTCTTTGTCTTGCAGGTTACACCGCATTGACTTGAGCATAATGGGGATACGACCAAGTTCCATATTCTGCAGAAAGGTACGATACGGCTGCTCCTCTCGTGAGCGGTAGACACGAATACCGAGTGTCACCTGCGCATTCGCATCATATGTCAGATCGCGCAGACGACATTCATTCGGAAAAAGCGGGTGCATCTCGTGCCGGCTAAAGCCGGAGACCTCGTGTGAAGGGTTGCCAATCACCACGTCCTCAAGGCTCAGACGGTACTGATCAGGCTCCATGTCGGTCTGCGCGCCGGGCTCAAACTGCTCGTCTTGCCGCGGCACGATCTCAAGCAGGCTGCGTGCCATGCGCGGAATGCGGAGCAGAAAGTCATTATACGAGTCAATCTGCTGGTGTACAAGACCCTTTTCGCGAAAGAAAGAGGAGATTATCTCCCAAATGTCTTCGCTGTCGATTTCCGCAGAAGTGAAGGGATTCTCATCGGTTGTATCAAGAAAAACCTCATCATCTAGCTCCTCCGTCTCGTTCAACTGCAAGAGCAGCTCGTCATCCATCGGTTAAATTCACTTTCCTATATAACTGTGCAGAATTGTGTGCGTAAACGCATATGTTTTATTCGCCCATTCAGCGTCGTCATCGTGGAGCAGTGGCGCATGTCGGCAACGTGATAGGGAGGTGAAATTAAATAAAAAAACAAATGAGAAAAAACGTTCAATAAATCCCTCAATAAAAAAAAAAAGAAACACACGCACACCATGAAGGGAGCGGCATAGAAACAAGAGAAGGAGAGACAGAACCACAAAACAAAAGCGCTCAACCCCCCACCCCCACCCAAAGATGCTGAGAATGCCTCTACACCATCCTGAGGAGAAGCACACACAAAAAATAATAATAATAATAATGTAAACATTTCAGTAGTTTGCATCACCTCGTTCAATTAAAACCGATATGGACTCAATCTCCTTTCGAAGTCGGTAAATGGCAGCGAGCTCCTCCTCCCGTACCCGTGACTGTTCCTGGCGTAGCCGTCGCTCCGTGTCATTCATGCCGCTACTGCGTCTCATCGTTTCCATGCGATGCATCCTGATACGATCCTGAACCTCGTTGAGATGCGCACGAGTGCGAGCTTCGATTGCCTCCCGCTTCTTCTGCTTCTCACGTGCAGCTGTATTAGCCACGCTGAGGCGCGCACGCTTGTCATTTGCTCGATCATTCATAGAGCGCTGCTCCTCCTCGACCTCTTGTGCAAGTGCGTCAAGCAACCTCGACTCCCGCTCACCAGCGGACTCGTTCTCCTCTAACTGCGCTTCCTCCTTTCTCAGCAGCTCTTCACGGTGCTGCAAGAGGGTGAGCTGAGCCAGCAGCTCTGATTTTTTTCGCTCGGCCGCATGAAGGCGTCGTTCAAGCTGAAACGACTGCAGCTCCGCCTCCTTTTCCTCCTGCGTCAACTTCTCATCTAACGCGTGAAGCTCCATGGCTTTTTCGTTCAGTGTCAACCACCGACTACCGCTCTCATTGGCGGTCTGGTACATTTGCCCAGCGCTAACCGACTGGTAACGACTAGTTTCGGTGTCGTGCACCATCTTGCTTGCATGCAGTGTGAGCAACTGTCGCTCCTTCTCAGTGGCACGCCTTATTTCTTCCAGCCGCTGCTTCTGGGCGGCTGCATAGCTTGCGATGTCTAGACTCATGTGGTGTACGCAAACTGAGACGCGCTTTGGGAAAGTCGTAAAAAAAAATAAATAAATAAATAAAAGATATGTGCCCACGGGACGATAAATTGCATCACTGGTGCAGCTACAAAGTATATGGGATTGAAAAAAAATGTTTGTAAAAAGAATAATATATATATATATATATATATATAAGGTATTCAGATTACTGTGAGTAGGTGTACGTCAGCAATGCATGTTTCAGGAAATGGTCCATCACTTTGACTTTCTCTCCTTCTCTACCGCCCAATCCGTCTCATGAATGTCGAAAGATGAAAACTGTGACTTCTCGTGGTCGTTGGAAGAGAGCGATGGTGTGTTGGGGACATCATCACGCCTCACCAACCCCAGAAGCATCCCCTTCCCCATTTTCCCTGCATCCTCCTCGTCGCTACTATCGTCGAGACCACGCATCTTGGCATCCGCCACACTATGCATGCTGTGCCTGCGTCGTGAGAAGAGCCTCCTTCCCGCCAAAAAGACCGCTCCTCCTGTCATCACAAGACAGCAGAGTATGAACAAGAGAATGGTCGTCATCGCAAAAGATTGCACAGAATAGTCGGAGAAGTAGTACGGAAGACCGGTCAACTGCACGCCAGAGTAGAAATACATCTGCTTTACACGCACCTTCTTCGACCCATCAGCAACATGCTGATATAGCGTGAAGTTAATCGCACGAAGCCGTGGTTGGAGGTAAACAGGGGGTGTAAATCCACTGTACACTGTAGCGACCACTGCAACCTCCTTTTCTCTATCCACAGATGGAAATACATTGTGAGGTATCGCCGATTCAATTCTATCATAGAACCAGAGTGGAAAATAAAAGACGAGACGCATGAAGGTATAAAAAATCGTCATTGGCCAGCTGGTCATCTTTTCTCCCGTTATGATGGTAAATGACGTAGTAGTCTTGAGAAGAACATCAAGCGAGCCGATAGCTTGCGGTATAAGAGGGTCCTCTGCAATCAACATGGAAGACTCCAGCACCAGGGAGATGTCGCGCCCAACATCTTCCCTCAAAAAAACAAGCTGCACCTTGGCGTCATACACGCCCGGTGCATTAAACATGGGCTCCTGCATTTGGAAGAGCCCTTCCATCGATACGCCGCCCCCAGGAGGAAATACATCCTTGTGCACAAGAGATGGAATAACCAGTGTGCTTGTAGCAATCATGCTCTCTGCATGTCTGGTGATGACCGACATTTTGAATGAAGCCTCCTGCTGCACAAGAACTGACCGCAACTGCGTCTCCATATCATCGTTTTCCCGCATAGCCACGGCATCGTCTGTCCGCCGAGAGGTCGGCTCCATCGAGGACGACACTGACAAGACGACGGAGTTAAGCCTTTGCAGCCGCCAGAACTCCGTCTCCAGTGGCATCAGGTTGAAATCAAGTCGCAACAACTGACTGACCGGGACATGTGACAGGACGTACATCCGGATGGCAAACGAGCCGATAACTGACACCGTAAGACACCCCAAAAAGGCAAGGAACACGAGGGATGTCATCGTCAATAGAGTAAAGGATGCCATAAGAACTACTTTTAAAGTGCGCGCCGATATCCCACACAATACCTGCAGCATCGCCAGCAACTCATGTATCCAACTTTGCACGTACTCCGAAATGGCAGCCTTGCAGTCCAGGGCAAAGGCGTGCGTCTCACCCATCACAGACAACATTAAGAGGTAAGACACACCTACACACACACGCACACACTCCAAAGTTCATCAGCGGGAAAAAAAAATAAAATCACAAGAAATAAAAGTGCAGTTGATAACAAAGAAGAGAAGTGTCACGTCAGCCACACACGTGACAACAACAACAAAAAGTTTAAAAATGGAAATCATGCCAACGAAGGTGGTGGTGTGCGCGCAGCAAATGGCAGCAGTAAAGGGGATTTAAGTTTGGGGCGGACGAGGCATTCATGCGCGCGTGGTGAAAAGAGCGCGCATCCTTTCCACATCCTCGGAGCGCACCTGTGGATGGGCAATGCATGCATGTGAATACACCCGCAGCGTGTCAGGCTGAATGCTCACGAGGCACTCCTTCCAGTGCGCAACAATAACCTCTTTGAGAGCAATGCAGGAAAGCATTCCCTGCAAAAAGCGGCGCAAAGCTGCTACACGGCCCGGTTCATCATCGCCGTCAAGCGGCTGTAAACGCAAACAGACATCACCCTCGCGATAGATCTGATGCTCCTCATCTAAGAGCACCCCAATAAGATCAAAATCTTTCTGAATATCGGATATCAAGTTACCACCACACGTTGCATCACACCGCTGCCATGCCTGCGTGTTTTTCACCAGGCGGATAAGCACAGCACGCCAGCGCGAGGCGAGTATTTCAATGTAATGCTGCTCTACTCGTTCCTGAAGAAACTTAGAAACGGTAGCAGAAGCAGAAATAGACATGCGCTATAAGCCAACGCAGACTCTAGAGACGTCTTGCTTTACAAAAGACGGGAGAGATGATAAAAGATAAAGAAGAAGACGCACGGAGAAAAATGAAACTACGGAGCAGCAGACAGTAGAAGCCCGCAAGCAGGCGTAGAAGAGCAGCCATGAGAGTGGGTGGGAGTGTAGCCGCAGCAGTAGAAACCCAGCGCCACACGTGTTACACGCCGTAAGATTTTCATTAAACAGCGGAAGGATTATGATAATTATTCGCTTCTCCGGATCTGAACAGCCGCGTACTCCTTTTCAAATATTAGGCGCTGTTTCGTTTTCTCCTGACACTTTTCTGCACTGACGGCGGGACACTCACACGACACGTCTTTACAAACGGAATGGCTCCATTCTGCGCGTCTGCATTTCGCGAGCGCTTGACCGCTACCGCTTTTTCTCTTTTCCTGTTGTGGCTGACGTAATTGGTGTTGCTGTTGTTTCTGTGGTTGTGGTTTGCCTCCTGCACTCCCTCTCCATGCCCTGTCGCGTCAGCCGACAACTTCTTCAGTTTGCAGACAAAGAAGCCGTCCATGTTGTGCACATGCGGAAAAAAGCGACGGGAGCTCTGCATCTTGTCGTGAAAGCGGTGATGACGGTATTTTGTCAGGCCGGGTCGCCCAAACGGAAGGCCCATCTCTACAACCTCCACCTGCCGCCGCTGCAGCGCGAACTCCACGACCGCCTCGTTCTCCTCCACAAGGAAAGAGCACGTAGAGTACACAACATAGCCGCCGACCTTCACCGCATCAATAGCCGCAAGTAGAAGCGCGCGCTGCTGTTGCGAGGCACGCTGCACATCCTCGAGATGCTTGCTCCGCTTGATACTTCTGTCACGTGAAATGATGCCGCTCCCCGTGCAAGGTGCATCCAGGAGAATACGGTCAAAGTTCTTCATCACCTTGTCGTAACCAATACCATCGTAGTTCGTCACAATCGCATTCATCACACCGAGGCGCTGTAGATTCGCATTAAGCGATTTTGTGCGAGGCTCACTCACATCGTTGGCAAAAAGAACCCCCGTATTCTTCATCAGCTGCGCAATATACGTCGTTTTCCCGCCTGGGGCCGCAGCCATGTCGAGAATGCGCTCGTGCTCCTGCGGAGCAAGCGCCATCACAGGCAGAAACGACACTGCTGACTGCAGCATGTAGTAGCCCGCGAGATATTCGATGGTCCCTGCAATGGGCACGTTCGACTCAAACACCTGCAACCCCACTTTAGACCATTTCTCCAGCGGCTCCACATTCATCCCACGTTTCACCAGGGCCTGCACCAAATCTCGCCGCTTTACTTTCAGTGTGTTGACGCGTATTGTAGTCGGACGCGGCTTCTCCATCGCCTCGAAAAACTCAATAGCTTCAGCGGGGGGGAACAGAAGAAGAATCGAATCTGTGAGAAAGTCGTTGTATTCGTACAGCTCCATTACATCCGACCGCAGCAGTTGAAGGTACTCCTCACGTGACCGACCCTCCTCCCGCTCCTCCTTGAAGTTTGACAGGACTCGAAGAGTCTCCTGAATCCGATCCCGCAACTCCTCCGAGGTGTGCTGCTGGCCAAGTAGTTGCAGCTCCTGCTCCTGCTGTTCTGCCTCCTCAGCATCTCGAAGTGGCGTCGGCTTGACAGTTCGTAACTTCATATCCGCGTCGCGCTCCTCCAACGCTTCACGGTTCTGTGAGAGCATCTGTCGTCGGTACTTCTCGGCTTTCACCTCAAAATCGTCATCCTCACACACTTCGTTATCGTATACGGACTCATCTTCTTCTTCCTCGTCCTGCAACACATCGCGAAAGTCAATCTCCTCGCCCTCATCCACGTCAAACTCAACCGCTGCATGCGGTGGAAACGAATCGACTTCCTGCACCTCAAGCGGCTGCCGTTGCGCTGCTCTCGACTTCGCTCCAACCCGTTTCGTGGTAGCCTTCACCTTGATACCCATCGGAGCTATTTTTGTACCTTGCTGCTAAATTTTTTGGCCTATCATTGATCGGAAACCACACACACACACACACAGAGAACAAAAAAAAGGTGGCAATTTAAAAAGAGTAAAGGAGTTGGACAGCCACAAAGGCAGAAGTGTGAAAAACGCCACATAGCAGCTAGCAGCGTTATTCTTTGAAATACTCGTGCTCAATTACAATAATTTCGATAAGTATGAAGCATGCATCCGTTCAGGCAGTGGTGACGGCATATGACGCACATCTGCCCCATTCTCTCGTGCATCCACCGTTGCAACGGCAGCTGAGTTACAAGAGTTGTAAACATCTTGTGCAACACCAACATCCGTTTGGTGCAGCCTCGTCGCATTTTCATGTATTTGGGTAATTTTCCCATCGAAGGGTAACATAGTGTCCATGGCATTCTTCCTCGTTTGTTGGTTCTCCAGGCTTCGCAGACTATCTTCAATGCACTGCAGCTTCTCTAGTCGTCTCCGCCGTTCAGTAACCGAAAGACTTCCCGCCTCACGCTCGCGCTCGAGTTGGCAGATGCGCCGCTTCTCCAACGCCGCCTCGCGTGCAGCCAACTCTAATTTCTTTAGCTCAAGCGCGTCCTGAAGACGTTGAAGTTGCCGTTCCTTGCGTGCAAACGCCTCAGACCATCTTTTCTTCATGTCTAACTCACGACGGATCAAATCACTTTCCTGCTTCAGAAGCACTTCCTCCCACCGTCGGAGAAACTCGTGGCGCGTCGCAAAACGCATACCATCCTCTCGGATCCTCAGTTCATGTGCTGCCTCGACCTGATTCTGCTTTGTGCAGAAGCGGCGAAGAAGACAGAGCACATGTTCGTCACTTTGGGGCAATGTAGCTGAAGAGTGTGGCAAGTTATTTACACTGTTGTAGCGCACCGACAGGCGTGTAGAATCTCCCTCATCTGCCGGCCCCCATCTCGAAAATGTCGCTTCCCGAAGTTCACGAGAAAGTTTGTGGATCTCCCCCTGAGCACAAATGTGCTCCTCCTTCGCCACAGCAAGCGCCTCATGAAGAATGGCATTCTGAACCTCCAGATCATCAGCCCTACCGATGAGCTTCTCCTGCGATTGCAGCGTGGCTTTCAGCGCAGCGGCATACTTCAGCAGCTGCTCTATTTGATCCTCGCGCTGTGGTGTTGTACACCTTTCGTGAGTAACACCGGCCGTGCTGCTGCTGCCGCCATCCACCACACGGGCATCCACCGCAATTGAACGCCGGGGCTTGTCACCATCCACGTGACTCGGGTACAAGAGGAGAGACGCCACCTTCGCTCTCGACATCTGCGGCCACTTAAGATGGAAATATTCCACAAAATCACCATATTCAAGAAACCGGGGGGTGCTCGTAGCAAAAGCCGATTGGGCTTTCAATTCCGCGGCGGCAAATTGCACCGTCCCACTATGCTCCAGAATCCGCTTCTCCAGCAGCTCCATGGTGGCGTACGGGACAGTCCTCTCGGGAAAAGTTGCATTCGCGCAAAACGCAGCATAAAGCGCGTGCTCCACGCACACACTCCATACGCTGCCCAAAGTCAAACCGCACAGAGAAGACAAAATATTCACCATCGTCCGGAACTCCGCCAGCTCAACACATCTCCCCGAAAAACGCGACAGCTGTTTGTCGACCATATCTTCTGTGCAATCCTGCATAAACCCAAGCTCTACAAACAACTCCAGAAGTTCGCAAAGTGTGACGAACCCGTCACAATTCCGGTCGACTAGACAAAAGATGTCTTCTTCCATCGATACAACATCTGCAAAAAAAAAAGAAGAGAAAAAAAGGGAAAAAAGGCTTCCCACGTCCCCCTCCATGCACGCAATATTCATTCTGACAAATGGAAAAAGAAAATGTAAGAGAAGCACACGGGTGAGAGGGGAATACACGTTAGGAAAAAAGATACAATGTAAAAAATTTAGTCCGTAAAACCACGATGTGAAATACACACACACACACACAAAGAGAGAGAGAAAACGAAATTGGTCGCCTAATTATTAGCCTTTGCCTTTACGCGCGTCAGTGATGTGACACATTACTGAATGTAGCAACCACTTCACGACACCACATCTTTAGACAGTAAGAGTGTCCTCGTCTTGCCATCTTTTCCACACGATGCAATCTGTGAGCCGCCGACATAAGTGACGTCAAGCACACCGTCCGTGTGCAGCGTGTCCAGAACAAGCAGGGGCGCACTCGGTGAGCGAAGGTCCCACACTCGCACAGTGTTGTCCTCGCTAGCACTGGCAAAGAGATGCGCGGCTCCTTGCTCTGCTTCCTCCCGCCGCCACATCCACGTCACACTGTAAAGCCATTGCCGGTGGCCCGTGAAACTCTTCACAACAGTCCTCTGCCGTGTGTCGTAGAGGCGCGCGCGGTTGTCGGTGCAGGCTGCGATGATGAGGTCACCACCACCCCCTGCAGGTTTTACCGAGAGGCCCTGCACGGGGTGATCGCCTTCGTGCTGGGACTGCAGCACAGCCTTATCAACGCAAAGGCTTCTCACCGCACCGTCCAGACCAGCAGAATACAACACAGATGACCCATTCACAGCAGAGAAGCGGCAAGAAAGAACGGGTCTCGTGTGGTCTGTAAAGGACACCAGCGGGGCCTTTAACGACGGTGCCATCGTGGTGTCCACAAGCTGTGACCACTCAAACACTTTAACGGTGCAATCCCATGAGGCGCTTCCGACATACTCACCAGCACCAGGTGATACGTCAACTGAATCCACACCATCTGAGTGCGCCTTTACAGCACCGAGTGGTCGAAGTTGACTCAACACACTGTCAAACCTCCACCCTACCACACTGCCATCCTTACTGCAGCTAACGCACATAAAGTCATTACCCCTCGCCACACGCCCCCTCTTTCCCAACAACTCGTGAGATGCAGCAGTTGCGGGAACCTCCATTGGATGCAGACTTACCTCCTTCACACACTCCTGATGATAAGTACCCAGCGCCACACAACTCTCACCATCCCACAAACGGACACAACGATCATAGGACCCCGTCAGAAGAAAGTCTGTACATCCCACAAAAGGCGCCCGCAATGTGCTCACCCAATCGTCGTGCGGAAGAAGTGACCCCTCTTTTGCTTGCAGCGCAGGAGTATACTCAATGTTGAGCAGCCCCTCGTAACTGATTCCACGCCTGCTCATGAACTTCTGCAGCGATGTTGAGATGTACTCGTCGTTCAAAAGAAAATCAAACGGCTGGTTCTCCACCGACAGCACAGACTGCACCAAAGTGTTAAGACCATCTGGAAGAATGTTCAGCGGAACTGCGTACGACTGCTCCGGCATGTCCTTGTGAAACGTGGTAGTAAAGAACGTCACCATCACGGAGCCGCCAGTAAAAGAGTTACGTTCTCTATCATTCGATGCATCTTTCTGTGGAAGCGTTCGCATCATATCTTATGGCGCTCTTCTCCAACGAAAAGTTGTAAACTAATGCATAAAAAAGGTACAAGTAACAAACACGTAAAACAACCATTCGGCAGAGTCTCTCTACAGACACCGCGCACAGATGGACGAAAACACTAACAGCAAAAACGCTCACGTGAAGAATTGCAGCCCCACAATGTGAGAAAAAAGGTCACCTCAAAACAAACAACAACAAAAACAACACACACTCATCGCCGCTCCATCCAAAAAGCAAACAAGCAGAAACCAAGAGCTGCACAAACACAAAAAAAATACACACAGCGTTAAAGAAGCGTGCGCAGCGCAAGCTCAAACCACAGAAACGTTTTTCGGCTCATGCCAATCTCCGCTTCATAGCCCCAGAAGCCCCTGCCACCAATCGTTTTGTTGGTTGTAGGCCGGCCCTCGTTTATGGGCAGCGTCACCACATCGTGCCAGTGCGCAGCCTCCTCCAGCAGCGCGGCGGAGTACGTGTAGTTCTGCGACGGGTGCCGCGCAAACACGTACAGCACGAGCATCTCGCCGGCGTACCCGTTCGCCCGCGTCGCAACGCCAGGGAACTTCCAGCACGTCGTCCGCTGCAGGTTGCGCCGCCGCCGACGAATGTCAACGTCTATCGACGGGATGCCGAACACAAGCAGGAAGTCGCGCTCGCCCCACGCACGCACCGTGGCCGCAGGCACGTAGCGCAGCGCCTCAGCAAAGGGCACGCTCAGCGGCAGCACCGTGGCAGTGCGCAGTACGCCGGTCGGAGTGTCATCAGCCACCCGATTTCTAGATGACAGCCGAAGAATTTTTAGTTGTCGAAAAAAAGAAGCAAGAAGACGGAGCAGAAAAAGAAAAGAAGGTCATGTGTAGAGAAACGAATTAGTCGTAAAAATCGATGTTTTTAAAAAAAATAACAAACAAAACATTTTGGTAGAAACGATATTCTGCGTGCTTATGTGCGTTGTAAAAAAGAGCCATCACCAGGCGCAGTGGAGCTCCGTAGTGCTTCACATGCAAGAATGAAAAGAAACGTAGCTGTTGGGCAATCGGATTGTAAGAAAGTACCGGCATATCCATGCGCAAAAAACGTCATAGTGCGAAAATGCAAAATTCACTGAAGCGAAAAAGAGCACAGAGGCTTCAACCAATCAAATACAGAAGCTGAACAGATAAAAAAAAAAATTAACCCCGCTACGCTCCACGGCACCCAAAGCAAAAAGAAAAAAAAAATTACGTCGTATAAAAACTGCAAGAAAGCCGCCAATTAAAAAACATCTCAGCAGCTAAAAACATAATGATGTTCTTTCCGTCTGTGAAACTTTGCGGGAGTAGAACTCAACTGTCCAAGACGCTTCATTAACAAAACATACTCATGCTCAAGAATGTGATGAACCAATACAGAAGAGCGAGTAATACGAGCTTTATGAGATCCATTTCGAATATTATGAAAACGACATTTCTTTTCCTCAAATATAACAAACATTTTATACCGCAACACATGCAAAACAAAGCCAACCATGTGATCCTCGTGATCCATACATAACGACAAGAACTCACCCTCATTTTCCACCCTGTACGGCAGCGACACCAAACGTCGCAAGGGAGCAAAAGAAACAAAAGCATCAACTAAATCACTAGACAACGTAAAGCACATACCCACAGCAAACCTCATTGACCGTAAGCAACGAGAAATGCCTAAACCACCCCAATAGACACCACGACGTGGCAGCGTGCGCAGGTCGGCGAGGTACTGCGGCACGCGCAGGAACATGTCGTCGTCGCCCTTGCCAACGTAGCTCG
>JASANU010000687.1:0-23906 GCA_030849675.1 Trypanosoma platydactyli | reverse complement strand
AGAGAGTGGGTGTGTCAATACGTCTTTAAAGAAGGGAAGAGCCAATGCAATGGGACTCTCATGTTTTTTTTTTTTTTGCAGAGGCTCTAATGAAGATATAGAGAAATGATGGAGAAACCTGACACCTTAGCAAGCCCTGCTCTCGCCTGAATACGCACCTCATTTGTGTCCTCTATCCTCACCCCCGTCCTGTTGCACTTCCGCCTTAACTGCACTTGTCAACGCTATTGCTACTGAGTTCATTAGGGAGTGTTGCGAGTATGAGGGCCCTACCAAGCAGCTCTTCCACCCATGACTCAGTTAGCTGAGTCACAGGATCATTAAAAACACCCTCCACCTCTACTTCATGCATCACAGTACCGCTCTGTGTCACTGTTGTTGTGTCGTAGCGGAAAAGACCATCAATGACGCTCTGTCGTGCTTTTTGTCGGGCATAACCCTTGATCGGTGCGGTTCCAGCAGCAGGGACAACTCCGGGTGACTCCGTCGAGGCGGAGAATCGAAGATTATAGGTGCCAAATGGAACCAAAATGTCACAGACGAAAAGCCGCTTTTTGTTGACGCATGCAATGCAGCACATGGGATTGTCAGCGCTGTACGTATAGCGCCAGGAACCCTGAGAGATGTCTTTAGTCTTGGAGTGCGAGAGAATCCCATTCTTAATCGCGGATGCGCAGAAAGCTTTTATGCTCTCGTAATGATCTGCGGATACACCAGGATCGACTTTCGCCTTCACTAAACGCATTCCACCACCCGAGGGTGCGGGCCCCCGTTCAGGCAGAAAGGAGTTTCCTCCTTCCTCCGTGAAACGGCATAGGCGCACTTCCACCTCTAGATACGACTTGGATTTGTGCGGTTTTAGAAGCTTGAACATGTCCTTGGCCAACGCACACAACTCACTAGCGTGTTCCTCTACTGTGCTTTTCCAGAGATCGTCCATCAGCTGCTCAGACATCATTATTGGTATTTCTATAATTCTTCCCACGCTCTCAGTGTCTCACCTGCTGATGAGGTTGCTGCTGGTGATGTTAGCGGAGGAAGTGGTGTTCATGATGATGAAAAGAGCAGGAAAGATTGATGACGAGAGAAAGTGTCAGTGAAACGACAACAACAACTACCCAGTTAAGAGAACTGTGGCCGCTGGCATTTCACATCCAGCGTCCAGCGACACCCAGAACCGTAAGATAGTCCAAAAGGGTTTATACCCAGCGTACGCCACATACGCAAACAGAGATAAAGAAGCAATTTTGTTCGCAAGGACACGGCTCTACGACGTTCGTGACCGCTTGCGTCGCAGTAAGGGACATTCTGCTCGAGTGTGACCAGCGTCGTTGCAATAACCACAATGCATGTACGATGTCGCGTGCGCGCGCCCGCGCCCGCCTACAGTCGATGAAATGCTTTCTGCAACTCTTTCCGCAGTCTGCATTTCTCGAATTGCCCTCACTTGCTCCTCCTTCTCGCGTTGCTTCTCTTCAGCAGTCTTTTTTAGATCTGCTACCACCTGCTCTACTTCCACCATGAGTGTCTTGGCATCAGCATGTGAAGGATCTAGCTCCAGACATCGTTTCAATGCGGCATACGCATCCTGTGAATGCTTCAGCTGATGCTGCGCGTGTGCAATGCGAAAGAATGCCCTGGCATACGAGGGATGCATCTCTGCTGCCTTCATTCCGTCCTCCAACGACTCGGTGTAACGACCAGCCCGACTATAGGCAGCGCTTCGATTGCACAACAAAACGGCCAAGTCGACTAAATGGTTGCTTTTGTTGTTAGCCTTGTCACTATCCCCCACAGAACAAGATGCATGCAGCTCGATTGCCTTGGAAAAATGCCGCACGGCACTCAGATATTCCCCTTTGGCCATGGACTCTTTTCCTTCTTCAATACCTTTTCGGTAGTAGTACACATCGCGCGTTTTCTGTGTGGCAATACCCTTCCCGCTGCGCATCAGTTCGAGTACAACCTGATACTGCTCCTCGTAAAGCGCACATGCAGGGTCCAGCGAATGCGCCAGTGCATAGTGCTGCGCCGCCTCTTCGTAGTGCTTTAACCCGTGGTACGCAGTGGCAACACGGCCATGCACTTTGCTATTCTGCTCATCTAGTTGTAGCGCCTCCTTCGCGGCGTCGAGGGCAGAGGCGAACTCATTCCGTGCAGCGTGGCAAGCGCTCATGTTGGAATAGGCCCGCACCTTCTGCGGGGTTGTGGCACTGGGGTCATCAGCTATTGAGGCGTATGTCCCAATGGCGTCGACATGATTTCCCTCATGCACCAGAGATGCCGCCTTCCCAAAAAGTCTCTCAATATCACTTGCCATATTTCCCTCGGTATGTTCGCCAACCCTGAGAATCCACCACCCACACCCTTTTTTTTTTCTCCTTTCCCCCAACCACTCCAGTGGGTGCACATGGAAATAAAGCGAGGGAGAAAAGGACGGACAACAAGAGGTGTCACGTGAGGAAGTAGACTTCACGGGAGCTACCAACACTCTAAGCGGTAGCGACAGGAACAACAAGAACGGCAAGCGCAGTATTCATTCGTATGTATATATAAATATATATACGTACAGACAGCACGAATAAAAGAAAGGGGAGTCATATGTGGAGAATGGCGAAGTCAACTCTTTGCCAGAAAGAAAATTAAAGCGATAATGACGAGCAAAATCAAACAGCAAAAAAGATACACAGCAACCTTTGGACGATCCATCTTCTTGAGAGCATCCTTCAACTTGATGTTGAGCCTTTCTAGTCGACTGTGAACGTTGCCCACCTTCAGTTCGATATC
Organism: Trypanosoma platydactyli; assembly: GCA_030849675.1. Lineage (NCBI taxonomy): Eukaryota > Euglenozoa > Kinetoplastea > Trypanosomatida > Trypanosomatidae > Trypanosoma > Trypanosoma platydactyli. The sequence continues at coordinate 21,119 of JASANU010000687.1, read as the reverse complement.
ATCGAGCATTTGTTCCTGCAACTGAATATCGGAAGTGATTTGCAATGCATTTCCGTTCAGTTTCTGGACCCCACTAGCAATACGGTCAAGTGCGTCGTCGATCGCTACATCATTCTTCTTTATGCTGACAATAAAATTTGCGAATTCTGCATCATTGTGGATGTCGTATCTATTGAGACAATGCGGCCCGGTATTAACCGCCTCTGCTGACAACGTAGCGCAGCGATGCAATGCAACGTCCGTGTCCGCAGTGAAGGCTGTAGCATCTTTTTCGTCGTTCTCGTCGTAGACATAGTCGTCCAATTTACCAACAGGAAGGCTCCCACCGTAGCGCCCGCGGACCAGATCTCGAGTGTTTTTAAAATGGGCAAAAAGAATGTCAAACTCTCGCTGTCGCTTCTCACATTGTGCCTGTTTCCTCGCCACTTGTATCTCGAGCTTTGCCTGGCGCTCCTCTCCACGAATCTGTCGGCATAGCTCGATGCGGTTGGTCCGGCTCGCATCAGGGGGCAGTTGGTCGAGCAGTGTCACCAATTCCCGCATGCAGCGCATGTGGTTCGCTGCTTTTAACTGTGCTTCCTCATACAGCGTCATGGTGTCGAATTGCCGCATCTCCTCCCCGTCATGCAGAGGGAGGTGAGGAGCGACCATCAGGTTCCCATCGTTTCCGCTGCATGGCGTTTTAGTTCGCCGCACCCCCCTCAGTGCAAAGTGGAGGTTTGCCATGTCCCTGCCAAGTGGCTTTCAAGCAGGGACCGTCTACTTCACGATCCCCTCCCCTCGCCTGGTCACAGACGCAGCGCCTAGTAGAGAGAAAGGAAAAAAAAGGAAAGCGCAAAAGAAGCAGGAGAAATAACACAAGAAATAACACAAAAAAAAACAAGTGAATCCAAATATGTATATATATATATATATATATCGGTGTGCATGCAAAAGAGTACCATTATTTACAGGAACCTGCCATACGACTCTACCATCCGTGAAAAGTGTCAATACCCTACTGAGAGGGGGCGCAACAGCAACCGCAGCCGCAGCCGCCTGCCTCAATTACTCATTTCATCCCTTCCCTACCAATTGCTTATATACGTGTTAAGTGGATCGGTAATACGCTTCCCACAAATCCTTCTGCTTCATCGGCAAGAGAGCCACCATCTCGCGACACAACTTCACTTCTCCATCTTCCTCCTTGTCCATAGGATTCTTTGAAGCAAAGTCAATTGCTTTTTGAAACATCGAAATGACGACGGAGATGTTGTCATATTCCTCCTTCGGGGTTTTAAACGAAAGCTTTAATTGCAACTGTGCCAAACGCATAGTTCCGCGGAAGAAGGGCAACCTAGACTCCTTTTCAAGCGTTTCGGGGACTTCTTTACTCTGAGGGTCCTTCCACGTATCACAGAAGCGTCGGTAAAAGGACTGTGCCTTTTCTATGAGTATATTCATCTTTTTGTCGCTGAGCGGCTTCTCACCCTCGCAAGGACTTTGCCTCTGCTGAATGCAAAGATCAACTATTTCCTCCTGAATACCACCCAAGTCAAAGAGCAGTTGGCGAATGAGCGTAGGGTACGCGTTAAAGCTTAGATCCCCGGGAAATGACTCAATCAGCGAGGCGCGGCGCTGGTGCATGGCAATAACACGGCTTCGGTTATCTTCAAAGTGGGAAAGTTCACTATACAAGCGGGTGATATCCTTTACAATCTCAATATGCTCGGTGCAGCATCCATCATAGACATAGTACTTGAGGGCATCGTTGAAAAAACCATTAGCCAACTTAAAGCACGCACGAGCATCGTCAAAAGTCTTAATGACGGGAAGTGGGCTTGCCGGCGGAATGTCAAGAGGAAACTCTACCCACCATCCCTCTAATTCGTCTGGCAGAGGGCCGCATGGTGTAGTGCGATGTCGAACCTCAGCATAGTGATGTAGCCGGTGCAGATAAAATTTTCCGTATGCCCACGCTACAATACCAAGAGTCTCCTCGTCTGCGTTCTCCTTTGGCATCATGTGTTCTCCAGCCTGAAGACAGTGTAATGCCTTCCCATAATCAAAATGACTACTATAAAACGCACTAAGATGGAGTGCATTAGTTGCCCAATCCTTCTTTGAAAATTCCACCCTGTTGAGTAGCTGGTAGTAAAGCGTATGGTGACAATAGCGTGAAGCCAGCGCTGTCGTCTGGGATGCCGTGTAGACCTGAGCCAGGAAGAAGAGCGTTGATGTAAATGCATTGTCCATTTCAAACCGTGTCGTAAATGACTGCACATTGTCGGAAGAGATATTCTTCCGATCAAGTGTGCCGTTGTCAAGCAAGGGAATATCCTTCATAATGCAACTACCGGGAAGAGACTCAAACCAGGTATTCCACTCCTTGTATGCCTTTTCAGCTCGGTGAAGAACTTGTTTGGCGTCATTAATGCGCAACGCCGCATCACGGTTAGAGAGATACAGCCCCAGTGCGTTGTGTATGCGCATGAACTCTGTGACAAAGGAGTACTCGTGCACCACGTCGACATAAGGTGGAATGTCCTTGAGAATCTCATCCAGTGGACAGGCAGCGATGTCTGTCGCATCAGGGAGAAGCTCCTGCTTTGCACCTGCCAAGGTCATGGTATACGCCTTTCGGAGCTCAATCACTCCGTCCGCCTCCTCATCTGTCTCCAGCATGTTCAGCCCAATGAAGATGTAACAGCGACAAAGCTGACTCAACGCCCTTAATGAAGCAGCATCCTTGTATGCATTCACCACGGAATCCCGCAGTTCCTGCATTTGCGTTCTTGCCGTGAACTTGGGCTCGAGAACATTGTGCCTTGGACCCTCCGTATTGGAAAGCAACACGATGCCCTCAAATGAGGAAATAAAGGCCTCGGCATCCATTCAGTGCGAGCTAGCCTTCTTTTACCTCCCGCAGTGGGAAGAGCACGAGTACGAGAGGAAAAAGGAACACGCGAGTCGATTGGGTTTCCACACACCTTTCAAACCAGAAGCTCCAGAGGAGGCAACACTAACGACTGAGAAAAGATGGAGGGGTAGTAAAAAAAAAAAGAAAAAGGAATCAAAGAAAAAAGCAGAAAAAGACGAAGGAAGAGGGTACATTAAACCACGTGTTATATGCGATGTGTGTAAACAACTGGAATTAGACGACAACAAAAAAAGACAAGAATGCTTTTTTTTTCCTCCGTCCATAACAACCCAACCACATCTTCAGATAAACGTTTCCTCATCAGAAACATCCGCGGCACCACCCTTGTCATCCACATCATCAAAGCCCAAAGCATCACGAGCTCCCATCTCCGTCATGTCTTCATGCCCAGCTCCATAAGGAGCATCGACAGCAGAAGTGGCCTCGTCGTTGGCACGTCCTCCCTTAACTTTTTTCCCTTTTTTGAGCCTTCGTTTCGCCTCCTCAACTGCGACATGCAACCTTGATACCTCCGAATTCAAGGTGGTGCGTGATTGAAACTCCTGAGCAATGTCCTGAAAGAGGACAGCAAGCATAGCATTGAAATGTGGCGAAGGGGCAAACTGCAGCACACGGACAGCGATGGCCTCACCAAGTGCAGCCGATTCCTCTGCAGTGCCGACAGGCATGTCAGCAATCAGAACCGAGGAGCCTGTTTCCTTCGGATCCCCTGTCGCAACGAGGCTCCACGCCTCGCTTACACTGCTCGCCTTCTCCTTCATGTCAATAAGAGCCTGTGCTATGTCCGCGGCGAGTATTTCTTCCGTTTCCACTCCCCCTTTCGCTCTCACAGGAGCTTTGATACGTTTCTGTAGCTTTTGCTCCTCCATAAAGGCTTTCTGCTCGAGGACCTCCTTTTCATGCGCCTCCAACTCGGCCGCTTCCGCCTCCCAATCATCGGCGGCATCATTGTATTCATCGTATTCATCGTATTCGACGTCCATTCTTAGTTTCAAGTTTGTGCTCTTTCAGACCCCTTGTGATGGGTGGGAAGCAAGAGGAGAGTAATACGCATGCATGCCAGGAGCGCGTACACACACGCACACTTTTTTGACAGTTTCGCTTCGTAGATTCATGAGCGAGTGATGGGGGAGGAGGGGAAGGAAAAGAGAAACAGCAAGAAGAAAACGTAGCAGTTTTTTGTTGTTTCCTTTTCTCTGAAAAAGAAGAAAGCAACAAACGAAAATAACACGCTTTCCTCTTTTTCCCTCCACTATATATTTTTTCTCTTTTGCGCATATTTCCTTCATCCCAAAGAAACGTACGTTTATCTTTGCCGCTGCTGCTTTTTTTTTTTCCATGAAAAAGAGGAGGGACCGCAAAAGAAAAGAAAAAGAGTCGTGAGACACGCGTGTTGACAAGGACGCTCACTGTTTCTCCTCTACCCGTTCCTACCTCCTTTCATCTCTTCATCCTCCCCTGTCGTTTCACCGAATTTCCCTCTTCTGATTCCTTTTACTGCTGTCCTCACGAAATCCTCCGCCCCAATCGCCATGTACCCCTTTACTTCTCCAGTTTAAAGACTAAAATTGCGGCCTACAGCATATGCACTGGCCACGACAGAAGCATTTGACGAGCACTGCTACTGCATCACGCAAAAAAGGGTATAGAATGAAGTACAAAAGTGGGCACCCACAGCAGTTCAGGATGGAGCAAACAAAGGTTGCGAAACCGAAGAAAAAAAAGCAACACCTCCTTTTGTTTTCCTCACGGAAGGCTAAAAACGAAAAGAAAAACGAGGAAAAAAGAAGGGGAGGGGTTGACAGTGCTGACGTTGGGTACTTCAATTTAGGATCAGCATAAACATCATCTCAAATGTGCTGCTTGCTTTGCTGTTGCAACATCTGAATATGACACCTGACCCTTTTTGTGTCGGCTGCAGATAGAGGTCACATATTTTTCCATCTCGTCTCTACAAAATTCTCTCTTATTGGTTTTAGCCCTAGGTTAGTGCTATAACTATCCATTCTTTCTTTCCAGTGAAGCACATCCTACTCTCAGATAGACATCTTTCTTTTCTTTTCTTTCCGTCCTACATCCGCCCTCCTTCTTTGGGGAACCGTGTTTGATAAATGCGCCATAGATTATTCTTTAGATATTCGTTTGACATTAGGTCAACAAAAAAAGAATTGTTAACTATGCCGTTCCACGCTTTTTCTTTATGGCCTCAGACATCAGCTCACCAAGCTGCGCAGGAGAAGAGGACACGATGGCGCCAGCAGCTGCCAAAGCCTCCATTTTGCCCTTAGCTGTGCCTTGACCACCGGAAACCACGGCACCAGCATGACCCATGCGACGTCCCGGAGGTGCCGTTGCACCACCAATAAAGGTGACCACTGGTTTCTTGATTGGGTGATTCTTGATGAACTCCGCAGCTTCCTCTTCGGCTGTACCACCAATTTCACCAATGAGAATAATGCCCTCTGTTTCAGGGTCCTCAAGGAACACCTTCACACAGTCGATCATGTTCGTCCCATTGAACGGGTCACCACCAATCCCGACGCACAGTGACTGTCCAAGATTCACAGCTGTAGTTTGGGCAACAGCCTCATACGTCAAGGTTCCGCTTCGAGAAACCACACCAATGCAACCCTTCTTGTGAATATGACCAGGCATAATGCCAATCTTACATTCCTCCGGCCTGATAATACCGGGGCAATTGGGACCAATCAGGCGAGTTTTATTCTGAGAGAGAAGCATAGACTTCACGCGGAGCATATCCCACTGAGGAATTCCCTCTGTGACGACGACAACCAGAGGAACTTCTGCATCGAGGGCTTCCTCCACTGCAGCCGCACAATGGGGAGCAGGAACGTATATAACAGTTGCATCAGCTCCAGTTGTCTTGATAGCATCAGAGACAGTTCCAAACACGGGAAGACCAATATAGTTTGTTCCTGCCTTTTTCGGATTTACTCCACCAACCATTTTGGTGCCATAAGCAATAGCTTGCTCTGTGTGATACGTCCCATGCTTCCCAGTGATACCCTGACAAATGACCTTGGTATTTTTATTAATCCAGTTGCGAAGTGAGGTTCGGGCAAACATTTTCTCTTTGATGTAAAAAAAAAAAAGTGTAGACTCTAAAATATTGAGAAGAGAGAACAAAAATAGGGAAAGGAAGAAAAGGGGAAAATACCTGAAGAACAAATAATGATATACATTCATACGTAGGCACAAGAATGAGAATAGAAGACCAAAGAAAAGAAATAATCGAAACTCCGTTGTCCTGTATAAGCATAGAATATAATGTATACGCACCCGCATGCGCATATGCAAAAGGGAAAAAAAACTCACAATAGTAATAACGATGGTATTTGATATGGTATAGTCAGCCTCAGTCTAGTCTTTTTTTCGTTCTCTTCCTGATCTCGGAAAAAAGAGCGTAAGTTAGAAAAGCATTCGACACAGACAAAAAACAGGGGAGGGGGAGGTCGTTTTATTTATTCCCATAAAAAGGATTCGAGAAAGCCTAATGTGAATCTTTTGCAGTTTCAGAAGATACTACAGAACACTTTTGCTGCGCCTGATGAGGAAATAGTGCAGGGAGTTTAACTTCCCTTTTTTGCGCCAAAATGGCTGGCGGGGGAAGATCCTGTGGGCCATCTGCACACTTCACTCGGTAAACTAGAGAATTTATCCTCCTGCAGCGATCACAGGTTCGTTGAACAGTAACACAGCATTCTTGAATAAGGTCCTCCCCACGAAACGGTATCTTCTTTTTGCTCTTCCTTGCATTATCACGATGATTACCTATATTTTTTTGGAAAGTCTCTGACTGTGAAGCAAACCACAGGCCAACACCCGGATTGGAATCAAAAGAAAAAGAGGCTGCATGACTAAAAGTAAGGCTAGAAAAAAGGTCCACCTTCAATTCCACAAACGCCAACACGTTCACGTACGCATTTGTTGTTAAGACTATCTTAGAGTGTCCAATATTTCGAGCTTCTTCGTACAGCCTCAGCACCTGATGTAACAGCTTCACAACAAGCCCTTTACCCGTGCTCTCTTCATTCTCCAACGCCCTTGCCACCCCAATTTCCTGTGCCTGACCCAGGGCAATAAAGTGGCAGAAATCCAAAAGGGCACCTGTTAAGTCTTCTGACGGGGCCAAGCGCACACCACCCACAATATAGGATTTCACGTCCTCCGCCATTTCTTTGACTAGAGAGAAGTAGCCCGCAGCCTGTACAAGATAATGATAGCATTCTTTTTTCAACGCAGCAGCTTTAGAAGGGGGGATCTCCCTACAAAGAAGAAATTCCGCCATATTCATATGAGCTGCTGCGATATCAAAGTACATACACTGCAGATCGTATCGAAAATCATCATACGCAATCTCCCGCTTCAATGCTAAGGAAGAGTCCCAATGATAATAAAACCCATACGCAAAAGCTGGGAATTTATACAAGAGTGCAGCGACGTCTGCAGCGTAGGAATTTACGACATCTACAACATCATTGATCAAATGCTCTCTTCTATCGGACGTTTGCCAGGAGCTATTCATGTACTTATCACCCTTCACAAAAGCACTGTGGATGGCCTCGATCTTGGAAATGCATACAGATCTTTTCTCCAAAAATGCCCTCTTTTCATCCGAAGGGATACCCTTTAAATCAGCATTGTCGTTCTCCTTAATGTAAATACACTTTTTCAGGGGGAGGGTGATAAACCTAAATATCATTTCCCCAACCCCTCTGCATACACAGAAAGACAAAAGTAAACGAAAAAGAACAACTAAGCAACAACAACAATAGCAATATATAAATAATATATAGCTCGAAGGAAAAAAGAAACGCCACATTTTGGAACCCATACTCTGCATTCTGAAACGAAAAACAACACAAAAAAAAACAAATACGGTAAGCAAGCAAAACAACCCTGTACAGGGCTATAACCCATGAAACAGCATACACAGAAGAGCCACACTAGAGATGGGCATACAAAGGCACAAACACTTTTTGTAGGGAGTGGACCAGCAACGAGCAGAAAGCTCAGGCCTCTCGAGCCAAAACAGACCAACATTCAGATAACAGTTTTCTCATTTCCTTAGTAGTGTCATCTTCCATCACATCTTCTGCAATGCCCCCCAGTGTCACAAAACGATGGCATCTGTCCACATTATTGCTGCTCATACTGATATCTCTTCTTTCCCGGTCAAAAAGTTCTTTTTGTAATGCATCTATCTCATCTAACCTTTCAAATAGTTCATGTTGAGCCACGGAGAACGAGTCCTCTGCTTCTCTATAGAAAATAATCATGCCACGTTGTGCCAGCTGTGAAATATTATGTCGCGAAAGGTGCTCCTTCTCGCATATTATTATTCGTTCTTCTAGCTCCAGATGCACTAAAGCTGCAATTTTTGACGCTTCCTGGGCATCCCTCAATTTTTTGGAAAGAATATCGCGCGAATTGGTAAGAGAATTTATAAGGCCCATCAGCCTTCCCAACTCGGTACCACAACGATTCAAGCGACCCAGAAAATTTCCCCAAAGGCTCTCTATTTGCCTAAGTCTTGTGCAGATCATGCTTGTACTCAGCCTAAAAGACTCCCTAATAAGATCGGGTAACACATCCGCATCGGTTTGAGTTGCGGATGAAAAACTGGAGGATTCTGTCTGCACAGCACGGTGGTGACTTAATAGCGTAGCCTGTGTTGCTCGTCCCTTTGTCATCACAATGTGCTGGGTTGCTCTGTTCGAAACACAAGTCTCAGTCTGCGATGACTTTTCAGACACGCTACTGGGAGCATTACGCACATTCACTATATCACCTGGTTGATATGGTTTTATCCCAACCACAGAATATCCATCCCCGAGAGAGGCGATAACGTCGTCTGCAAGAGCCAACACGCTCTCTGTATCCCTTCGTACATCCATCGCACTTAGTTTAGATAGTACTAGTAATAAAGAAAACAATAGGATGAGATGAAGAACAAATAGGATGGTTAAGAACAAGCAGTAGAACGAGAAAAAAATTTGTTAAACACGACAATAATAAGAACAATAGGAAGTATTATCTGTGAAGCGGGGAGGACGTTAGAAAGTATTCCTCTTCCTGAAAAGATAAGAAGAAAAACAAGTTTTACGGCGGGCATTTTACAAAGACCAAAAATTTTTTATGAATCCCGTCTTAAACCACCATAGTTGTACCGCCCAAAGTAGCCCGTAGGACGTGCTTCATAGCGTGGAGCCAAATTTGATTGGGGCTGCATACCCATCTCCTTGTACGGGCTACGATTAAGACACTCTGATGTTATCTCGTCAACTGTCCAATCCAGCGGCCTCTCTGAATCTTTATGAAGTAGGTGATCCTGATTTTCTATCGCATCGATGCGAGAGTGCTCTGTGATTTTGTAGTCTAACAGGGTTTTTTCAGGATCTAATTCCTTTCCATCCATAGAGAGAGTAAAAGAGGAGTTACAAAGGTAAGGTGATTGGTTCTCCACTGTAACAAGCTCGATTATCTGCCGAATAGTGCTATCTTTCGGAGCCATTATCTGCACCACATGCAGCCTCTGTTCCCATCCAGTCGTGACCCACGTAAAGACCTTGAAACGGATGCGTAAGGGTACAAGATACTGCACCTGCGGATCGTCAGTCACCGCCCTCCAGTAATGCCTATCCGTGTCCTGAAGAATCGATTCAAGGCTTCCTGAGTAAAAGCGCGTGTCACCAGGTGTAGCCGCGCGGATTGAACCAGGATATGTCGTCGACTCCTCTAGCCTCCGGCGCGCCTCAAAAGCCTCCTGCCCATAGCGCTCGAGTAAGCCAGCCTTAAGAAAAAAAAGTATCGTGCGCCTCATCCCTGATAGTGAAAAAAAGAAAAAACTCACAAGCACCAATTCTTTTTTTCTCAGATAAAGATTTTGTTTTGCTGTGGGGCGGTGGGGGAATGTAAAAACAAAGAAAAGAAACGAGGGAGGCGAGATATTATCAAACATGGCGAGACTCTCCCCCTTCGAATCGAGCACACCACTACTTTCCAACGGCCTCGCGCCAACAAGACAACAGACCAAAGGCATGAAAGCAGGGGAAGAACAACTTGGGGAGACCGGCCCGGAACGCCAGCGACCGACAGCCGGCGGCGGGCACATCCCGAAGGCGCCCACAGTCCCGTGTCGCGGCATTCGTCGTGGGTGCTTCTTTATTCTCTCTTATTTCTTCTCGTTTCCCACTGCCTACTTTTTTTTTCTTTTCTTCAATCCCTTCCCACCTTTTTTTTTTCTCGCAAGGGATGAGCGCAATAGAACAGCTCACTTTTCATCTGAGTTCCGGTTCCGAGCTCGTGGTGGCTGTTCCATGTGGAACAAAGCGATGTTTTGCGAGCCTTAAGGTCGTTTCAGTTGGCAGTGGGATGGAGCCTCGTGTGGATGTGCTGGGGTCACCCGCTCTTGTAGACGTGTCGTACAACCTGATTCCTGGAATGGTGTTTACAGTCTTTACGTGGACAAATGCGACCATTTGCATTGAGGGCTCGAAGCAGCTCATCTTGAACTGCTATCGCTCTACAACACCTTCTTTCACTAGGCCACTTGTCGAGTATCACTGCATGATTCATGATGCTCGAGCCTTGGCCGAGAAGAAAACGGCGTTTGGGCCAATGGTGCTTGTATGCGGAAGGAATAACTTGGAGAAACATGCTGTTGCAAGGACACTCTGCAGCTACGCAGCACGAACAGGTTGGTCTTCTCAACTTGTGGACCTGGATGCTGGTGTCAACCAAATGCTTGCAACTCCGGGAACCATATCTGCTGGTGTCATTGAATATCCCATTACATTGGATGAGGAGACAACCACAGGTCCACTATCGGTCTGCTTTTTTATTGGTTCAACTGAGCCTCAGGTGAAGACGCCTCTTGGTGAGTGGAACATGTTTGCACCGTACACACACTATAGCCGCTTACTGTTGTCCTGTGTGAGTGACCGCATTACTCGACATGTTGGAGGAGTGACTGGTTCCAGTGGTGCAGTCATTGTTTTACCAGATTTAAATGGGAACAGTGGTCTTTTGTTCGTCGAGGACCTTGCTCGACGTTTTCGTATTTCGCATATTCTCTGCATTGGTGATGATTTTTTGTTTTGCGGTCTTCAAGAGAGGGTATCCAAAATTCAGAAATCAGTGGGTTCTACTCTTTCTATTGTTGGTACGCGGGTTGATAGATTATCAGAGTCATTCCATTATCCCGTGTTGGACAACGGGCCAGGACGTTTGGCATCAAAACTGGAGGGATATTTTTTTGGTGGTGGTGCTGTTGATATGCAACCGTCAGAGATACACAAGCGCTATTCAAGCGTGGAAATACTTCTGTTGAAGGACGCTGATGGTCAGACGGTCGTGTCGGGTGTGGAACTAGATGCCTTGGAGGGAATTGTTGGATGTTTAGGTGCACTGTTTGAATCTTCCGCTACCCGTGACAAGAGCATTCTTTCTCTTTCACCTTTTGCCTTGATCAGAGTGCAGAGTGTTGACGCTCAGGGCATCAGCTTCCTAGCAAGCACGCACTCCGCTCTCCCAGAAAGGTTAATAATGGTCGTTGGCTCTTTCCGATGGGTGACGAGTTAGTTGGGGCGAGTTCGGTTTGACTATTCGAAGTCCATGCGGCTCGGTGCGCGGAATAGAATGAATTAAGGATAGGTAAAATACATTGTTAGTCACATTTATTTTTAATTTGCACGGCAATATATTCTTATTTTTCTGAAAGTATATCTTACTGCTTTTGTTTTTTCCTCTTTTTTAAAAGCTTCATTTTCTATTTCTCTTTCGTTTCCTGTTCTTCTTTTCTCATACAAAATTTGCTAGCGGTATATATATATTTTTTCCGAAGAGTTTTTCTTTTTCGTAGGGTTACTATATGACATCAACTGCTGAGGTTCTAAGGTTGGGTGGTATTCGAGGGACCACACGAATCGAACTTGAATCACTTCTGGGTAGTCTGGATTCAGGGACAAAGTCTACCAAGATCGTCTGCTTACCCCCTCATCTGCAATCAACTTTTGATACTATTGGTGTATCCGAAACACTTTTTTATAGCAAACATGGCGTAGTGGGTGTTTTTCCTTTTACGACCAAGGATTGGCCCGTGTCTGCGCAGCATTTTATTTTTTTCGTTAATCCTGATATGGAAACTCTTCGTGAGTTGCTGGTAACTCTTTTGGGTTGTGCACAAAGAAACGCTGCAGCATCATTGCATGTTTTCTTTGTTCCACGAATGCCTCTCATGGTTCAGCATGTGCTTGAAAAGGAGTTTCAACTTTTGCAATCATTACCTGGAGTTCGACTTTCTGAATTCGACATGGATCTGATTCCTCTGGACGACGATGTTCTTTCCATGCAGCAACCATTAGCATTTAAACACTTATTTTCGGATGGAGACATCACACTCCTTCAGTGGATCGCGCGAATGCTACTGAAACTTCAGACATCTCGCTTTGGTGCAATACCCTTTATTAGAGCGAAGGGAACCCGAGCTTCTAAGGTAGTTCATATGCTTGACAAAATGCAAAAGGAAGTAGGTCGTGAATTTCTCACGGATCTTACGCCTGAAATAGACTCCTTGTTTATTATCGATCGGTCGCTGGATCTAGTTACCCCTCTTTTAACTCAGCTGACATATGAGGGTCTTATCGATGAGGTTTACTCCATGGATTGTGGTTATGTCACATTTCCTTTTAGCTTGGGCGAGGGCTCAAAGGTTGAGGCAGGCCAGAGGATTTCTATGACTGGCAGCGATCAAATATTTCGAGAGATCCGTGACAAGAACTTTGCTAACGTTGGGTCTGTTTTGCACAACAAATCTCTTTGGATAAAGCAGAATTACGAACGGCGAAAAGAGGTGCATCAGCTTAAGGAGCTAAAAGAGTTTATGAAGGGTTTACCAGAGATGCAGGAAATTCATCGTTTAATTGGCGTTCATACTTCCATAGCGACGGAAGTTGGAAAAAAGGTACAGAGCATCGAGTTTCGGAGGCGAATCTTTATAGAGCAGAGTATCATACAGCAAACTAATGAGCGTGAAGTTCACGATTATATTGAGGAACTCATTAACAAGAATGCACCTATTACGGATGCTCTTCGACTTCTTTCTATGCACTCTGTGGTAAACGGAGGCCTCAAGGGAAAGACATACGATTTCTTTAAGGAAAGCCTTATGCTTTCATACGGTATTCCTCAAGTTATTGCAGCTTTTTTTTCTCTTGAGCGGTGCGGATTGATCACAAGGAACGATGGTAAACAAACGAGCTTTTCTTCTTTTCGAAAACAGTTTAAACTTTGGGACGATTCTCTAGAGGAACAGCAGCCAAACGATATATCATACTGTTATAGTGGATATGCCCCTTTGTCGGTGCGGCTTTTGGAATCCATGATCACCCATCCTGAAACGTGGAGCACACCAGGGGACATGGTGGACCTTCTCCCAGGTGAGAAGGCTGAAATTCGAAATGAGGTGGAGATTCTACCTGGAAACCCTTCAATTACAATGGTGTTCGTTATTGGAGGAATCACGCGTGCAGAAATAAGTGCATTGCGATTCGTACAAAAGAAAATGGCTATTGCTGGTCGGCAAAGGCATATTGTTGTGGCATCAACAAACATCACCAATGGTGCTTGCATGATCGGCTCACTCTTGCCTTTCCCTGTGGATTGCGAATAATACTTTTCTTTCTAGTACATAATTTTTTTTTTCCGTTTCTTCCTTTTTTTTTCGGCTCTCTTGGTATATCTCTGCACCCATATGTACGAATGTCACCTAGCTTCTCTTCAAATTCTCCGGACCTTTCGTCCTTTTTTTTTGTGTTAACATTGTTTTTAAAAAAATTAATGCGTCCCTATTCTTGGATTATGTTACAGGGTACACGATGCCCGAGAAACCGAAGCAATGTTACTATGAACTTCTCGAGGTTGATCGAAAGGCTACATCTGATGAAATTCGACGTGCCTACAAGAAACAGGCATTACTTTACCACCCTGACAAAAATTACGGTGATGCAGAGAGCACTGCTGCAAAATTTAAGGACATTCAGAATGCGTATGCTGTTCTTATCGACCCCACTGAGCGCGCATGGTATGATGCTCATCGGGAGACTATACTATACGGTGAGGAGGCTGGTAGTTCTTTAAATGACATAAACCTATATGATTACTTTACATCAAGGTGCTTTGAGGGGTTTGGTGATGATGAGGATGGATTCTTTGCAGTTTATAGGCAGGTGTTTGATCAACTTATTGAGGGTGAAGGTGATGCAAACAGCGCTGCAAAGGCCTGGCCACGATTCGGCCACAGCTTGACGGAATGGAGTGAGGTTTCCGAGTTTTACAGTCATTGGAAAAATTTTAGCTCATTTAAGACATTTGCATGGAGGGACGAATACAAGATCAATGAGATTCTTGATCGTGCTTCCAGACGAGCGGCCGAGCGAGTTAACCAGAAGATCAGAGCTTCTGCAAAGAAAGAATATGTGCAAACTGTACAGAGCCTTTCTCAATTTGTCTATCGCCGCGACCCGCGGGTAGCAGCTGAGTTGTCTCGTCAAGAAGAGAAGGAACGTTTAAAGGCAAAAGAAAAGGAAGAAAATGAACTCCAAAGAGCGAGGAAGTGTCGCGAGGCGAGTGAGAAGTTTTGGGCAGCTGCAGCTGAGAAAGAGGCTGAAGAGGAGCAGGCACGAATTGATCGTGGGGAGGCTGCAGATGGCACTACCTTAGAACTGCTCTATGAGCAGCAGCGACAGGTGGAAGAGGCACGGAGGAACAAGGGCGGCAACAGTAATGGGTTTGCTATGCTTGAGAGCGATGACAATGATGACAACCAAGGTTCAAAGCTTCACTGTCCTCTCTGCAAGAAGCAGTTTAAGACGGATGGACAATATAAAGAGCACATGGGTAGTAGCAAACATAAGGCAAGGGTACGACAGCTAACCAGCAAAGGCGTTGACGTTGAGACACTCATTCAGGGCAATAAATAAACCACAAATGTCACCTCCAATCTGCTGGAGGGAATTCATCTTCGGTAATTAATTGGCAAGCATTTAGTGTGCAAAAGACAGTAAAGAAAATGCTTTTTTTTACTCATAACATCTTAAATGTTTTAAACATTTCTTTTCATTTTTTTTTTTCCTTTTACTTCGGGTGCTATTTATTTTTTCACTAGTTTTCACTTCGGTCCTCTAGTTTTTTATGAAGAGGTTTTTCTCTCTGCCCATGCGGCGGGTGGCGATGGTGTGGCCACCGCACCACAGGCTGATCTGTTGTTCCTATCGTCTCTGTAGAACGAAGCCCACAGTGGGGAACTCGGTGTCAGGCGCACTCGGAGCTCCGAGCAAAGAGGTGCTTTCGAAACCGGATGATGCGCAAAAGATGATGGAGATGTTTCAAGGATTGTCAGAATCCGACCAAGAGTTGATTCTTAATGCCTTACAGCATCCTGAAGAGCAAAAAAATTCGAAGATGGGGGGCGCAGGTATCGGCACGAAATCAGGTGACATGGTGGCAGCGTTTACGTGTGGGCGTTGCGATTACCGTACGGTAAAGAAGTTTAGCAAGCATGCCTACACAAAAGGCATAGTAATTGTTCAGTGCCCTTCGTGTGAGGTACAGCACCTTCTCGCTGATAACCTTGGCTGGTTTGTGGATGAGGCAAGGAACATTGAAGACATACTCCGGGAGAAGGGGGACTCCTTTGTGCGAATTGGAAGTGATTATCAAGCTGAGCCACCTAAAGACCAGGAGGGCTCACCTGCAAAGGAGTAGATAAAGCATTTTTTGTGGCTGCAATACTCTTATCCCAAATAATATAGTCTTTTCTTGAGGGGTGGGAGTAGATGCTGGAAAGTGCAGGGGATCAAAAAAGTGGGAAGCGGAATGAAGAACACTCTTTTCTCCCTATTTTTGCTTTCTTGTTTTTTTCACTGCCCCAATAGAAAATTTTCTTTTTGTTAGTGTTTTTTTTTTTTCTACGTGTAACTTCTCTCCTTCAACGGTTCCTCCTTTTGCTCGTTTCTTGAGTGTTATGATTGTTTCGTTCTTCCTTCTCTCTCTCCCTTTTGCCCCTCTTTTTTGGAGGGTGGGGATTGTGTGTGTGCGTGTGTGTCTCTGCGGGTTTCGGTAGTGTTTGTGTTACTTTGTGGTTGTTGCTTTCATCTTTTTTCTCGGTGCTTCTGCGCTCTTTTTTCTTCATGTATGCATTTCTCGTTGCGAAGTACCTTCGTGGCGTGCCACAGCAGAAAACCACCCCGACTAGATGAGCTACGAGATTAAGCCTATTTTGAAGGGCACCAAGCATGACCCTGCTGTGAAGCGGTTCAACAAGGCGGCAGGGAAGGGCCCTTTTGGCCCATTTCCCCCAGGCTATGCTCCGAAGAAGGAGAAGACCCACATCGCACAAGAGGAGGAGCCAGCGGCTGTGAGTGGGGTGAGGTTTGCTTACAAAGGAACCATGCACGGCTATGGTGGTGCTGTTACTTCGCTCCGAAAGGGACAACCTAACAATACCAACTCAGACGCTTTTTCTGCTAACGGCGCAGGTAAAAGCAAACCACCAAAGGCGGGAGCGCTTAAGCGTCGTCTGATTCCACCGACTGAATTTCGCCGGTATTATGACCGCGGTGACTTACCGCTGGCTGTATCGCATGGGGGTCGTCCTACCATTGACTGGAAGGTGGAAGTGGAGCGTCTTGACTACCACCACTACCTTCCTATTTTTTTCGATGGGATCCGGGAAACAGAGGAGCCCTACATGTTCCTTGCCCGCCAGGGCTGCCTTGATTTACTGAAACGTGGTGGCGCCAAGATTCTTCCTACAATCCCACAACTTATAATTCCTATCAAGACTGCGCTGAACACACGTCATCCGGAAATCATCTGCGCGACGCTGCGAATTATTCAGCAGTTGGTGGTCAGTGGTGACCTCATTGGTGAGGCCCTTGTGCCCTACTACCGGCAGATACTTCCAATGTTTAACCTCTTTAAGAATCGCCACAAGAACCGCGCTCATGGAGATTCGGTAGACTTTGGACAGCGGAGACGTGACGATGTAGGTGATCTGGTGGTGGAGACACTTCAGTTGCTGGAGGTTCACGGCGGAGATGACGCTTACATCAACATCAAGTACATGGTTCCTACCTACGAAAGCTCTGTCTTTAGTTAGTTCTTGCGCGGTTCTTCTCGTAGTTGCACTACTTATGGTAGTGCTGGTGGTGGAGCAAAAAAACAACAACAACAACAACAACATATTCAAGCGCGTTTTGATGAGCCGAACGGCGCCTTCAAATTAGGCGGCTGTCTTATTATGTATCGTTTCACGAAGACCGCCTGTTCTCCCCCTCCTTCCCCACTTCAGGCTTTACTTGGGCTGGTGCTCGCCTGTGCCACACGGAGACGGGAGATTTTTAAACAACGAAAACCCCAAAGAAAACACACAAACTCCTTCTATTCTTTTCCCTTTTATCCCCCTAAAAAGATTCGGAAAAGTAGAAATGAAGTGAAAAAGGGCAATAGAGAAATACGGGGTCGTGAAGTCAAGGTGCAAAGGGGCGGAAGGACGGAAAAGAAAGTGGAAAGAGCAGAGGAAAGCGAAGGGAATAGCTGCTTGACCACCACAATGTATCCCGGAAAAGTTGGAAGAATTTCTTAGAATCAATGCTGTACTTCTGTAGAGCTTTTGCTTCTCTTCCTGTTTTGTTTTTTTTTTACTTATCTTCTCTTCTTATTATTTCACTCTTTTTTTGTTTGTTCGTTTGTTCTCACTTTTTGCTTCTTGGAATCGAGGTTTCCCTCTTTTTTTTCTTTTGGATGTTTCTGCCTTTTCTCAAGAAAAAGGATTTTTCATATATTTTCCTTCTTCAGCGGGTGCTCTGGATGGACGAGGGGGATGGGGAGTACTACTACGACGATGACGGCTACGATGAAGACGACGACGAGGGTGAGTCATGGGAAATAGCGCTGGAAAACACTTATGTGACGGCAAAGTCCATAATGGACACCAATCCCGAACAGTGTGTGGCCGGTCTTCTAGAGGTTGTCTGTGACGACCCTGTGGGTGGCAGGTGGACCTTTAAGGCTCTCAAGATGCTCGCGAGAGTTAGCAGGCGGCAGAAGAATTACGAAGACATGCTGAAATACTACAATAGAATAGTCAACTTCAAACACTCGGATGTCGACAAGTCTGCATTGCAGAAAGCTATGATGAAGTTCGTTGAGGAGACCAAGCGCGTGCCTGTGGAGTACGTCAGACGTGTCCTGGAGACCACTATCTGTATCACTTCCCGTGATATGAAATCATTTGGCAAGTTATGGTTTAACGTGAAGCACAATCATGCAATGCTGCTTTTGGAGGAGAACGACTTGGATGGTGTTCTTCGGGAAATGGGGCCAGTTATCGAGTGGTGCAAGAACGATGATCTGGTGTTTAAAAAGAATACACAACTCTTTCTCTCGTACGCACTATTGCTGGAGGTGTACACTAGGAAGGGGGACTATAGTCGTGTTCGTGACATTTTTTTCATGACATCGTCGATCAACGTCATTCCCCCGTCTCGTGTGTTGGGTAGCGTGTTGGAGTCTGGGGGAAGGATGTACATCCACTATCGCGAATGGCATTCTGCTTTTCGCCTTTTTTCCTTCGCGTTCCAGAACTACAATGAAACCGGTGATCAGCGGAAACTGGATTGCCTCAAGTACCTCCTAATGTCGTCTATGCTTTGTGGCTCAAGCATCGATCCGTTCGCCACGCAGGAAACAAAGATCTACGAGGGTGCCCCTCAGATTGTCCCCTATGCGAAGCTTACGCGAGCATTCGCCGAGAATGACGTACAGGCGTTTGTTCACCTCCTTGAAGTTCACAATGACGTCTTTACTTCGGATCCCTCGGTGCGGGTCTGTCTGGACCCCGCAGTGGAGAAACTCCGCTTGAACACCATCGTTGCTTACGGTGAGGCGTATGAGAAATTCCGTATGAGCCGGCTGGTGGATGTCTTGCTTGTTTCTTTGGACGAGGTAGAGCACCTCTGTGTGAGGGCAGTGATGGATGGCCTTTTGCATGCTTTTGTGGATGACCGGGAAGATGTTATTGTTATGCACAAGAAACAGGGTGGCAGCCCCGATGCAGAACGGCTGCAGGCGTTAGATCGCTGGTCTAACGCGCTTCTCAATTTGAGCAGGGAAGCGATAGCTGAAGTGGAGCGTATTGCTTAATGCCGCACGTGTCACATTTCACCTAACGTTTCTCCAACGGCTTTTTTTTTTTTGCTTTCGGTGTGTGTGCGTGCATGGATGGGGAAGACTGAGTGGGGGGGGGACGATGACATTCTTTTTTCTTCGTCTCCCTCTGTCATCGGCTTTGGGCTTCACATATTTTCGCCCAGTCGTATTCGTTTTTCCCACGCGTTCCAAACACGCACATACACAACATCAAACTTGCTTCTGCTGGCTTGAAATGCGTATGAGCTCTTTCTGTTCACTTTTTTCCTGGAGAATTCGCTGCTTTCCCAACGAAAGAAAAACAAAAAAAAAAAACTAACCAAAGTAATGTCCAAACAACAATTTTTGTGTGTGCCTCTTCTTGAGGTTCTTATAATTTTTCTGCTATTCGCGATTGCCTCCGATGCCCAAGAAATCAAGCAGCTGAGCTTCGTTCACCGTCACGGTGCACGGGATGAGCCTTTGGTTATAGATGGAAACCTTGTCTGGGACTACGCACAGTTGACACCAAACGGGGAGAAAATGATGCTGAACTTGGGAAGGCTTTTGCGTTCTGTGTACGGGGAATTTATATCTTATTTTGATCCCGCCGTGTATGTGGCTCTTTCAGGGGACTCTGATCGCTGTATTCAATCGGCACACGGCGTGTTACGGGCCTTTTTTGACGAATCCAACCAGTTCACACCGCTCGTGAAACACACTCCCTTGGAGACGGACTGGCTTATGGAGTTCAACTATAACTTTCCCAATGTTTTTGCTCGGGAGGATTGGTACTATGCATACCAAAGGAACGACGCGTTGGCGCGAACGGTGCTTTCATCGCAAGATTTAAGTGTCCTTTCTGCTCAGTTTGGTGACTGGTGCATGAAAACACCCATGCTCTGTGCTCTTTTTGCTGTGGATGCCTTGCAATGTCGCATCAGCAATACCGGGATGATTTCAAGTGAATTAACTGCCATTTTTAATGACAAGCTGCTTCCCCTACAGTACGGAAATGATAAGCATATGTACGGTTTCAATTCATCGGATCCATACGCAGTGATTGGATCACCCGCCTACACATTGGTTTCAAAAATGTTGACAGATGCCGGGGAGAGCGACAAGAAGGTCTACCATTACTCTGCCCATGACACTACCGTGTTGGGTGTTCTTAACACGTTTGGTAGTATCCAACTCGACGATGCCGACCACAAGTGGTTTCCGCGTTTCGGCGCGGTGTTGACGGTGACGACGTACGTAAACGGTAATGTCTCCTTTGCCTATGCAGAGCCGCAGCAGGAAGCGGATACAAACTTGGACTACGTTTCCGGACTTCCAAAGCTTTCAGTGCGCTGCCAAACTGCCTCGGGAGAGGAATACATCGCATCACAGTGCCCATTAAAAGATGTTTGGAATTACGTGAACCGTTCAAAGCCGACAGTAAGTGATCGCTTCTGCTACCTCCGCCCAGAGGATGAGTGTAGTGTAAAAGATGTTGCTCCATCATCTGGGTGCAAATACTATCGTAAGCATTGCCCAGATAATGTATGCGGCCCTGACGCCGTCTTGGATCCCTCCCAGGACTATATGTGTGTCTCGTTCGATACAAAGAAAGGGATAAATGACTACGCCTTCCCTGCCACTCTCTCCGGCGTGGCTGGTGTGCTCGCTGGTCTGTTGATCGGTCTTCTTATAGCCACCGTGATGACTATGGGGAGGAGGAAGGAAGCGCAAGTTAACGATGTTTAGATGTCTGTAATGCATGAAACATCGCTTTCATAGGAATTTTTTCCACATCATAACCGCAGGTTTTATCACGTCTGTCCTGGTGGTTCTTTGAGTACATGAATTACATTCTTTGAATGTCATCTCCACTCATTATTTTTCTGTTTCGAGCTTCTCTCTTTTTAAACAGGGTTTTATTTCTACAGTCATCATCTTTCACTATTTCTGAGAGCCTGCGACCGGAATATGCCCCCCTCCCCCA
>JASANU010000686.1:0-23777 GCA_030849675.1 Trypanosoma platydactyli | reverse complement strand
ATGCACGCTTGCTGAATGTGCGAAGGGATGCAGAAGTAGCGAAGTGAGAGCAGTTGCAGCTAAGATTCTGGAAGCAGCCATGCTGGCACGCAACGCAAGCATCGCATTGACATACGCTCGACCATTGCTCGAATGCAACTTTATCGTTGACAAAGTGGCGAGTTCTCTGACGTCGTGCAACGACCTGAGAACGGGAACATTCCTGCTTGGTACTGGATTCTTCGTTGGCGGGCTGATGTTCGGCCTGGCAATCTACGTCATGTTCCGCGGCTCCTGCGTGTGGGGTGATCCTTCCGCGGAGACCGATCCGACTTGTGATCCGTGTGCATCCAGTAAGCTGAACGAGAATGACTCCGCTGATAGTGATCACTGATTGCAATAGGAGAGAAAAAGAAATGATGATCGCACGGTTCACGCGTGTCTTGATGGGTACGGGTCTCCATATGTCTGCCATGCTCGAATTTTATGTATGAATTGAGTTTTCTAGTGTTCTTCGGGAAAAAAAAAAGTAATAATAGTGAGACGTTGGTGCATGCAGCAGAAGTATTTCAATTCGCTCAAGGTTCTGTAAGCTGCCAGTATCTCTCTGTGCTCATGGACTATGACGGTAAGCGGCTCAGTGGCACTGATGATGATGATGGTTTACGAGTTGGATTCATGTAACATTTTCCACCTTTGGATAAACCTGTTGATGGGCTATGAGTGCATTGGTGCGGCGTCGGAGCACGTTGTTGTTTTATGACACGGGAGTAGTGGCGGCAACCGGTGGCGCACACGAGGACTCTCTGCGTATGATGTTGAATGACGGCGTCCCGGGTGTCTGTTTAGCGTTGAAGACTTTTGGAGCGCATGCTCACGCCCCCCTTCAGATCTTGGTGGAGAGCGAAACGANATTGAGGACACCTTGCCGAAGGGCATTGCACGCCGCGCCTCGTTGGTAGAGAAAATCCGCGACTGTTGGCAGCGCTGTCGTATTGTATTGTCTTAACAGCTGGATGATGGCGTGTTGCGTTCGAGGTCGGATTCCTGCTGATGGCGGATTTCAAGAGTAGGGGAACCATTATGAATAAGATTGCTTACTCTTCCCGGACCGAGCCGTGGTTACAAAGCTGCTCTGAAGAGGAATACATTTTGAAACGTACGTGTGTTCTTATGCAGCGCTGTGGGATTCCTCCAATTCGCTTTTGTCTCCCATCGGTCTCCGCCCCTCGTAGAAGGAGGATGGGTGTAGGCAAAGAATTTCTTTGAGGGATTTGTATGCCGGTCATAAGCGTTTTTCTCTTGCCGGGATATGTGCAAGAGTGTTAGAAGGAGCTCTCTGAGCCCTAAAGAGTGAAAAGATGAAAGTCAGAGAACGGTAGATAACAAAGTAAAAGAAAAAAAAAAGTGAATGAAAAGTGAAATATAAAATAGTAGTACCTGTGTGTGTGCATTAGCTTGTAATAGTAAATGGTACAACCCGACCAACTTTTAGGTATTTTTTTTTTTCCCCCTCCCCTACCACCATTTGTTTAGTTTATGGAGGCTCCGCATGTGAAGCGTGGGAAACTGATCTAAAGAAGAAGAAAAGAAACCGCCCTGCCTAACCCCTCGTGCGCTCTTGGGAAAGAAGAGAAGAAGGGAGGATGGCGCTCTAAAGACCCTGCCAGTACTTTCTTTGCTCCAGCATCAAAGGGATGATGTGAAAGATTCCCCCCGAAGAGGCAGGAGTCAATTTTTTGATATTTTCTTTCCATATCAAAGGCGGGATAGGGGTGGCATGCTAGCAACTGCGTGTGATATTTTTTTAAAAAAATTTTCTACCTTTCTCTGTTTATTTATATTAAGAAATAAAGGGAGGGTGGATGGTATTACCTTTTTTCTTTGATGAACAGATTTTTGTTGAGAGTCAAAGAAGTGTGTATTGACGCTTCTCCATTCTGAAGGCTGCTAGAGAGGTACCAGTTTTTTTTTTTTTTTTTTTTTTCCTGAGAGCGTGCAATACGAATGGTAGCAATTGACTACATCTGTAGCTATTCCGATTTTCCATTCTGTCCTAAAGACTTTTCGTCATCAGTAAGTTTTCCGAAAACCCGCCCTACCCACTCACAACCGCTTCGAGCGGGAGGCGGTCTAAAGGCGCTTTCAGCACTTCCTTTTCGCGAGTATTTTTGGGGAAAAAATAATAAAGTGATGCCGTCTTACTGGGGTGTGCACGGAACTTTGATGAAAGGAAGATATCCGGACAACAATTCGGACAATCCCTTTCCTTCTCACCTTTTCCTTCTGGTTTCTAGGGGAAGGAAGGTGGAGACCATTCCTGAGAGAAAGAGAAAGAGAGAAAGCCTGCGACAAGAATGGTCGGCACCTACTGCCATCTTCCATACCGCAATAAATAATGCGGTCTCTCTCTCTCTATATATATATATATATATATATATGTGTGTGTGTGTGTGTGTGTATGTACCCATTCTATCTTTACACGGAGGCAGCGTGTTAGAGAAAAGTTTCCTTCGCGGAAAACTCACGCAACCGTCACTGCCTCGTGCAGGAGGCGGGGTGAGGAGCTGCCTGCACTTTCCCATCAATCATCAGTCAAGCCTCATGGGGGTAATTTGGATCGGACTCTAGTTAGGTACTCCATACTTTGTTTTTCTTACTGCCTTCTCATCTACCCACGCTTCCATTATTTTGAAAAAGGGAAAATACTCTCTTTTGATCGGTTTCTTGTTCAAAGGAGAAAAGTGTGGAGAGACTTTTCCTTCGTATCTTTTTTTTTCTTTTTCTTCTCTCTGAATTTTTGTGTATTTCATGCCGCACGTTGTTACATGTCATATTTGTGAGTGGGAATCTGCCCGTAAGAGATTTTTTTTTCTTCTGATTGAACTTCTAAGTGAGGATTCCATGCTGTGGTGATGCCACTGCCGCTGGTTGCCGTCTCTCGGGTTTACCGCCATCTGCTGCTGCTGCTGCTGCAAGATGCCGTTCAATTTTCTTTTCCTTTTCCGTCTTTCCACTCGTCGTCGCCGTCGCGTGCTGCAAAATAAATGCAACAACAACAACAACAACAACAACAACGAAAAAAACAAAAAGAACGGAACTACGGGCGCGGATCACAGTGATGGAATGCGCCCTTGGCAGGTGGGTGTCGGGCATTGGGGATGCTGCAGCAGCCCACTTTGCACTCGATCCCCTCCCACGAGGCATGGCGCCACTGTTGCGCGAGAATGGGTGGTCGCAAAGGGCACGGCGGGTCTTTGCTGCCACTGCCGAGCCGCTGAACCGAGTGCCGAGTAGACGCGATTCGGGGACTCGCCAGGTTGAGGTGTACGCCAACGCGGGGACCCCCTCTGGGGCACGTGAGGAGGGTGAGAGTGTTATCCGTGCCGCGCTTTCAATGCCGTGCGCTCAAGCAGTCTCCACCTTTGCGCCGAATGCTGCACCCGGCGTCGGGGCGATTGTAACGACATCAAGAACTTCCACCACTCCTGCTACAGTAATACCAGCACTGACAGCATCTCCTACGCTCTCAGAGGTCAAGGCTCAGCTTCTAGATATCACAGAGAGGCTGAGGTGCGCACAGAGGCACCGAGATGATCTTGTATTGCAAGAGGATGAGTCAAATGACACATCGCTGAAAGCATTGGATGCGGATCGTCTTGTGGAGACGCTAGAAGCAGAATTTTACCGCCTTCGGCACGTACAGGCGGCGCTGCTTTCTCGCCCTCCTCCTAACAGCGGCAGTGGTCGGTTTTCTGCCTCCGATGGGAAGACTTCGTTTTCCTTTGCTTCATCCTCTCCCGCTTCTTGTTCCGTTTCCGGGGCAGCGTTTATGCGTGGTGGAAACGGTGGCATCCATGGCTGCGGCTCCTTGTCCACGATAGATCAAAGTGATGGGGCATTTGGCATTAGTGGTGTGTCACCTGACACTGTCATCATGAAGGGGCAAGTCTCGGGGCCAGTGCATGATGCGAGGATGACATGTACAAGTGTCCAAGGTGAATATGAGGGAGATGATCTTTGTCATACACGGCCCGCCACGAATAGTGTGCATCACCGCTTTAGCTGGGATGCATATGACCAGCCGCCATCACACCCACAGAATGGGAATTTCTCTCCGGGTGCACCTCTTCAGCTTTCTATCAATCCTGTCGACCGTTATGGTGGTGAGAACTTTCCTTGGTCAACCGACTTGCGGAGAACCATGATTGATGTGTTTGGTTTGCATCAGTATCGATTTCTTCAGTTGGAGATCATGAATGCTTGCATGGATGGTCGTGATGCATTTGTACTGCTTCCAACCGGGGGAGGCAAGTCACTCTGTTATCAACTCCCTGCATTGCTGCCGAACCCGGCGCAGGTCACTATTGTTATCTCCCCGCTCATCTCGCTCATTCAGGATCAGGTATACGCTCTCATCGCGAATGACATTCCAGCCATGGCGATGACTGGACAAACGTCAGATGCACTTCGACGGGCGCTCTTTTCAGAATGGGCAACCGGTCGCATTGTGCACCCTCTGGTGTATGTTACCCCGGAGTACTTTGGACGGAGCGATCACTTTGTACAGTGTCTTGAGCACCTTGCCAGTCGAGATCTTTTGAGCCGCTTTGTTGTTGACGAAGCTCATTGCGTGTCACAATGGGGCCATGACTTCCGTCCTGACTACCGCAAGCTCTCAATTCTAAAGTGGAAGTTTTCTGCTACCCCCGTTTCTGCACTCACAGCGACAGCAACAGATTTGGTGCAGCAGGACATCATCAAGACATTGGGACTGCGGGATGCTCTTATTTTTAGGGGATCTTTCAACCGCTCAAACCTCTGTTACTCCGTGCAGAGAGTGGGACGTGCTGTGGCACCAATTGTGGTGAATCTAATCAAGAATCGTTTTCCCCCGCGAGCCTGTGGCATTGTGTACTGCCTTTCACGGAAGAACTGTGAGGAAATGGCAGCGGAGTTGACTTCAGCTGGGATACGCGCCTCGTACTACCACTCTGATGCGAGTGGGAAGAGCGAGAAACAGGAACGCTGGACAAAGGATGAACTGCAGGTGATATGCGCCACAATTGCCTTTGGAATGGGAATCAACAAACCAGATGTGCGCTTTGTCATACACGCAGCGATGCCAAAGTCAATTGAGGGGTACTACCAGGAGAGTGGACGTGCGGGGCGTGATGGATTGCCCTCTGAATGTATCCTCCTATGGTCGCCAGCCGACAAGCAGCGACATGAGCAAATGATATACGGGAGCAATGACTGGAAGACTTCCATGAGTTCCCTGGCTCGAATGCTCTCCTACACTGCAAACGATGTATATTGCCGAAGGATGCAGCAGTTGGGGCATTTCGGGGAGCATGTAAGTAGTCAATTTTGTTTGACACAGCCTGAAGGTTCTGTAGAAATCTGTGACAACTGTGCAAGCCGAAAGAAGGAGCAATGGGAACCATCATCGCTCAACGTTACAGACGTCGTGATTGACTTGTTCAACATTATTGTTCACCTTGGTTCTCTTACGACAAAGCAGCTCATTGGTGTTTATCGTGGTACGGCGGATGTTGGGAAGGCTGTCGAGATGCGTATGCGACAAAAGGGTCCACCACCGGAGTACAAAATGGGCACACGCCACTCAAGGGAACTTCTGGAGCGCATTGTTCTTGAAGGTCTACTCATTGGTATCTTCAAGGAACGTCTGGAGAAGGTGACAGAATACGTTACCTGCGCATATGTTGAGACAGGGGAGGAGGCGGGAATCAAAACATACCACCAGATTAAAAAGGGCCTGCAATGTGTCGAAATCGCCGTACGGGGAGCGAAACGTAGCAGTGCAGTGACGAGGGGAGCGTTAGCTGTCAGTGAACCTTCACACCTTACAGGCAGTTCAAGACGAAATGAAAGCAAGGCAAGTAAAAGAGCCATTGCAGCCGAAGAGAAGAGACGGAAGAACAAGACTTCCTCTGCACCACTTTCACCGGAAAGGATAGGGAAGGAAGAACAAAAGCAACGGCAGCCAACCCGAAGGGTTGCCGGAAAAAAAAGTCTTCTGAAGAGCGGCACGCAGCGAAAGAAAAAAGGTGAGGGATTCGTCTTGATTGAGTGCGACGCCTCATCATCGCTGTCGTCGGAGGGGAGAGAAGATGCAGATGGTGGGGGTGACGATTCTCTTATGGGGTTTGTGACGGAGCGCTCCTCCTCTTCTTCCTCCACCACTTCACCGTCGTCCTTCTCGTCATCGGGGTCACCACCTTCCAGAAAGCGCTGCCGCCACCTGTACATGTCGTCATCGTCGCCACACACGGTGGCGGAGAGTGACGTGCGGCTGACGGCCGGTAGTACGACGGGGCCGTCGCTCTCAGCTGAAACACCAAAGAAGGTAACCTCCCTTCCCGCAGGAAAGCTGCGGCAGCTCGAAGTTGATCTCCTTGCACAGCTGGAGGAGCTTGTACACTCCCTTGCAGAGCACTCGGAAGGCGGACGGAAATATAATGTTATGCCGAGGAAGACGATGCAAACACTTGTGGCGACGTTGGCTGTGCCCGGTTGGGGATCTGTCGCGCAGCTTAGCGATCTTGAGGGTTTTGGCAAGAACAAAGTTAAGAAGTTTGGCGCCGAAATCCTTGGCCTCTACCGGCAGTTTCGCCACGCGCACATAGGAGACGTTGGTGAGCTCACACTGGCGGAGGAGGAAATGCTGAGACGGACAACAACGGCCATAGCTACTCGCCACCGTCTGCCCCGTGGCGATATACGTTCAGGGCAGCTCATTGATGATCAGACTACGCCGCTCAGGGCGGTTGAAACAGGCGTTCCAACTCCATCCCCACCCCTTGCCTCTGCCTCTGCTCCACCCCTGCAGGGAGGGGTCCGTCTCATGTTGGACTCGGACGGAACACCACAAAAATCAATCCGAACGACAACAGCAGTGGGATCATCGCTGCCGAAAAGGACGCTTTTTAAGATGCCTACAGCAACACCAGCCCCACATCCGCAACAACAACAGGATCAACGGCCAATATTCACCGTGGTCGATAGTTCCCAACCGCGTGCGGGCTCAGTTGCCACCTATGATCCAACGGTGTCCCTTCATTTATCTGTCGCGCCGAAGATGGATCAACAGTTTGGTAGTCATTCCCCTCTGCTCTTTCCAGATCCTCAACAAGAGCAACAGAGAAAAGAACATCGGCAGCAGCTTTTTAGGACGTCTCTCGTACCAGAGTTGATTGGGGCAACACCCATGGCTACTCAGTCCGAGTTGGTCTCTATGGCGCAGAAGCCGCCCGCGGATTTGATGGCCGTGGATTATTTGATGGAAATGTGTGTTGAGTCTCTCGGCCGCACACCATTGCGACCAGCTGGCTCTGCTGTTCCAACGTTGCAGCATCTTGTGTCCCCTTTAAGGGGCGCTCCTAGTGGGGACGAGGTCATTACGGTGAACTCACAAGAGGAGTAGGATGCCGGTGGTGGGAAGCACTTGGGACGTAGGACCTTGCCTTTGCTTTTTTGTGAAACCAGTGTGACGTAATGTGTCAGATGCGGCGAATATGTGTGCGCGAGGGAATACTTCAAAAAAAAAAAAGGAAGAGGTTTTCTGCGTGTCTGAGTGTATTATTTGCTGCTGCATTACTCACCTGTTACGGTGTGTGACGCCTACTTGCTTTTGACGACACAATAAATTGGCATTGCATTTCTTGATGTGTCTCTATTGCAAGCAGACATTTTCCAGTTACGCACACACACACACACACTCTCTCTCTCTTTATTGCTCTTGGCACACATATATATATATATATATATATATATATATATAATCTTACGGGTATTTCCCCGTTGTGTGATGGTAGGGAAACAAAAAGGGACGAGGGTGGTGACAGTGGTGGCGGCAGCAGCAGCAACATACATACATACAGGGCAAACAGCAAAGGATTCATGATAAAGGCTGTCATCATAATCAACGCGGCCGGGAAAATCCGGTTACTAAGCGTGTACGAGAAGGACATCTCGCTTGACATGCAACAGGAACTCGTGCAACGCGTGCACCGCCTCATTTCACGTCGAAGTGCGGATCTCTGCAACTTTGTGGATAACTTTCGGGACTGGCCGACTCCTGACACACGTGTGGTATACCGTCACTATGCCACGCTGTGCTTTGTCTTCATTGTTGACAGCAGCGAGTCGCAGTTGGCTATTCTTGATCTCATTCAGGTCTTTGTGGAAGTGCTCGATCGGATCTTTGAGAACGTGTGCGAGCTCGATCTTATTTTTCATTCTGACAAGGTGCAGCTGATGTTGATGGAGATGGTCATGGGTGGCATGGTGCTGGAGACGTCGCGCGAGGAGATACTTCGCGCACACTCCGAGATGCAGCGCCTCGGTGGCGTTAAGACGAGTAGTGGTTCAGTGAAGGTGTCAGGCTACCATTAGCAACTGCCTTGCTTTCTTAGCCTTTTGCGACTCACACGGCGGCGATTGCTCCTCGCTACGAGGCAACTCATTTCCTCCTTCTCCTCCTCCTGCTGCTGCTGCTCCTGATGGTTGATGATTTCAATGAATGGATGGCCCTTCTTCCTTCATTTTCTCCCGTTCATTTACTCCTCGAGTCTTAACTTCCCTGTGGCAGTGGATGCCAAGTGACGGGAAAAGGGAAGAAATGGAAGTAGCCATCTCCAAAACTCTCCAGCAGGAGGTGGACAACGTGTTGCAGCAGGCGGCGAGGCATCGAGGTGAACTGCAGCGACGTGCTGCAGTGTTAAGCGACCGCATACGCTGCCGCCAGGTATGCGCGCGTGCTGAGACACTCACACCGGCGTTCCGGGCCGA
Organism: Trypanosoma platydactyli; assembly: GCA_030849675.1. Lineage (NCBI taxonomy): Eukaryota > Euglenozoa > Kinetoplastea > Trypanosomatida > Trypanosomatidae > Trypanosoma > Trypanosoma platydactyli. The sequence goes on along the minus strand of JASANU010000686.1, from coordinate 14,984 downwards.
ACTCCTGCGACGCGGCAAAGCCATTCAGAAGAACCGCTCCCGTTTGTTGCAGACACTTAGGCGATACGCCAATGTGCTCTCAAATGGCGATCTTCACGACCTGTTATGCAGTAAAAATGTAGAGGTGGTGCTTTGCGCCATCCGCGAGACACTGCAGGTGGAGGAGCAACTCGCTAACTGGCAGCAACCACTTCCACGTGTGGAGGCGTGGCATGAGGTGTGTCTCGCTATTAGTGAAAGTTGTTCCCGAGGGGGTGTATCACCACGGTCGCCTATGGAGTCTGCACAACAGTTGGAAGTGGCTTTGGAGCGCCTTCTTCTTTCGCATGATGTGTGGAGCCACGAAAAGGCTAATGCCACACCGTGGATTTCTTTCCCGTGTTTTTGCACCCTTTCACAGTACTGCCGACAGACTCAACTTAAGGAGGTGGCACCAGCTGCGGGAACTGCAGCAGCGCTGAGGGGTAATGTCAATACCAGCAGCAACACTCAGAGCGATAATAACAATAACAATCTCACTAGGAGGCGGAAAATGAAAATCAATGACTGTGACAGCAACAGTGGTGATGAAAACGAGGAGGCGGTGGTAGACAGCGTAAGTGAGATGGCGCGGATAGTCCTAGATGCCGTCGCAATTCAGTTTGACCACCTCGGGAGACAATTGAATGGCAGGGATGATGATGATGATGATGAAGAAGAAGAAGAGGCAATGGAAGAAGCGCGACTGCGTCTATCCATTGAGATTGCTGCGAGAGTCACTGCATGCACATACGCCGTGACGTCGCTTGCTGCAGGTGAGGATGGGGTTCTATTCGATGGCATTGTCTCGGGAACGACAGCAGGAGGCTTTGGAGTGAAGGTAGTGATGGAAGGGCTGCCAACATTGCCTACGATTTCCATTTCGACACTTGTACTCCCCCCAATGGAGCAGCTGTTTTACTGCATGGCGTACACTATAGGAGCAGCAATCTTGCGGGATGAGTGGAGCGAGCGTAATGTCGGTAACACAACGATTATCGTTGATGATGACAATGAGAAGGGCAATGGCAGCAATAGTAACAAAAATGGTAGTAGTTGTGGTAGTGACGCTGTTGTTGATGTTAATGATGATGATGATGATGATGATGATGAAAATCGCACTGGATGGAGGGACCTACTGGAGCGGTGGATGTTGCGGGAGAGGGGCTCTAGCAGTGCAATTATGGGACCCCGGCTGCTGCAGTACCTGTTGGTGTACGTCTTTTATCCGGCCACGCATGGCAGCCCCTCCAGCCCTGCTGGTGCCGTGGCGCTGCCGCTGGAGACAGCGAGGCGGTGGTTGGCATTGGCATTTGACGGCACGTCCGAAGGGGAGGCTGGCATTGACGCCATGATGACCCTCTTCACAGGCCGTAAGTAAAGGCGGTTTTTTGTTTGTTTGTTTTATTTTTATTTTTATTTTTTTTCTACTTTTGTGTTCATTTTGTTAACTAATAACAATAATAAAATGTGTATATTTTGACTTTTCTGTTGGTGCAACACCACTTGCTGTTGCGCTCTGACCACCACCTGATGCACTGGATAGGAGAGGGCTGCATTCAGAAAGGCAAAGGAGAGTCGAGTGGTACACGAAATAAGAAAAAAGGATTAAAAAAAAAAAACGAAAAAGAGAGCGAGACGTCAACAAGATGACGACCATGCAGAGGGTGGATGCAATGCTCGCGCGTTTTGACCGGAAGTCTCCGCGTGCAGCGTACGCCCAAATATGCGAGGAGATGAACATCCACTGGCAGAAAAGTATCGCCGCGCTGCTGAGCGACGCACCACGAGACTGGGGGAAGCACCGAGTGTTTGAATGCGACAAGTTTGTGCTTGGCCCAAAGGGCTGCATGTCCATGGTGCCGCTGGTACTCTGCAGCCGCTCCCTGCGCCGCATCAGTCTGCGTGGCTGCCAAGTGACGGATGAGTTTGTCACTGCCCTGGCGGAGACGCTGCAGGATCACGAATCGATCCGCTGCGTTGACATCAGCGATAACCCGCTCGTGACGGTGTACAGCGCGGATCCTGTCATTAAGCTGCTTCGCTACAACAAGAACATCGTGCGATTTTCCATGGAAGGCACACACATTGGTACAAATGTGGCGAGCATCATCAATAACCTCTGCGACAAGAATCATAAGGAGGTGTTGAACTACTACGCGGATGACTACTTCCGCATGAAGGACATCTTCAACTACCTTGACGTAGACGGCACCGGGTGGGTGCAGCTACGGACCATCGTCCTCAACGTCCCCTACCCACAGTTGCAGGAGCAACTTATTGAAAAGATAGCGCTGAAGCGTCCACGAAAGCGCTCGGATGGAACCATTTCCGTCAACACCTTTCTCGAGTTGGTGTACTTCAACTATAAAACGGACGTGGAAATTGCAAAACGTGGGAAGGAGACAGATACGGAGTACTCTAACATCATTATAAACTGGAAGCGCCTGCTTGAGGTGATGGATGGCGCTGGCGCTGGCGGGGCCCAACAAGAGGCTTTGCAGGAGAAAAAGCCAAATGTGCTGCATGCTGATGATGGAGATGATGATGACAGTGTTGCTCATGAGGATGATGCCGAAGCGCTACCGGAAAATATTCGGGTTTTGCCGCCAGCAGACCTGCATCGCCTGCGCATCCGCTACCGCCCGTTGGAGCTCGCCGAGGCACGTAAAATCATCGCCATGGCGATAAGGCTTCAAATGGACACCGATTCCAGAAGTCTCGAAGAGGGACATGTGCAGAAGGAAACACCTCCCGCCCCGAAGGAGGCAGTGGCAGAAGGCGAGACAGAGGCGGCAGAAGGCGAAACAGAGGCGGCAGAAGGCGAGACAGAGGCGGCAGAAGGCGAGACAGAGGCGGCAGAAGGCGAAGCAGCCGGTGGGAAGGAGGAGGCATCGACGGCGGAAAGCGGGGCAAAGCAGGGGCAGGTGGTAAAGCTGTCTCTCGCGTGCCTGCGCTCTGCTTACCACAGCATCGTGAGGCCGCCGCCGCTCCCGAACCGCTATCGTTTCCTGGAGGACCACGATGAGGACTACATCCCACCAATGATGCGTGCCGGCTCGAGGCTCCTGAGCATCTCAAAGTTGTCTTTCCTCGACAGCCCTCACGGATCTGCCGGTGACGGCGCATCGGTCAGTGATGATATGGGTGGTGGCCTCGACGACGACGATACCCGTCAGCGCTGGTGGGCTCTGCCGCCAGCGATCCTGCGTCTTGTGCTGAAGTTTTTCAACAAGACTGTGGCGAAGCTGCCCAAGAAGCGACAATCAACACTTGCAATATCACCTCGTACGCAGCGTGACAATGCGATGGAGAGTTCCACCATCCCCGTTTCCACCTTTCTTTCTGCGGAATTCACGACGGGCCTCGAGAAGGTGTTTCCGAGACTGTTGGCGGACAAGTTCTTGCAGTACAGCATCCCAATTGACGTCTCCACCATCACACTGCAAGAAATTGTCAACTGTCTTAACGAGTACTACAATCAGATCTCCGTGGACAGGGTGATTACACTCGAGCAGATACGCGCAATGTCTCCGCCGGCGGAGTCAGAATCGCAATCCGCGCCAAGGCTTTCGGTTGCCCCCACCACGACGGAAACCACTTCCGTCGTCTTCTCCGAGATGTAACTCTCTCCTCTCCTTGAAAAAATCGAGCGGGGGGGGCGAAACAAAGAGGCGAACATTTATACCACACCACCCCCCTCCCCCCAACTCACACCACACACACACAAAAAAGAAAAAAAAACAGCAACTGAAAAACACAACCTAGCAGCGATGCGTTTTCATGTACATGTGTGCATATATTGCTGAGGGGTGGGTAAAGATTTTCGGGTCTTTTTCCGCATCTGCTTTTGGTGTTTAGCCAACTGGGAGGAAGCGGTGCTTCACTCACAACCGAATCATGCTGCACTTGAAGTTTCTGTCTTTGATGTGCGCTCTGAATGCGTGTGTGCGTTTCATCTCACTGCTCTCCGCATGGATGAGTGACGCAATGACCTCCACGCACGGAACGCTGCGACGTGCCTTGTCACAACCCAACAATGCGGGGAGTATCACACGTGCGCAGACTTCAAAAGAAGAAAGGGAAAAAAGGGAAAGTCTGTAATAAAACAAGTAAATATGTGGAATATCAGATGTAACACACACGTGACGGTAGGAGAGGGAAATGGGGGGGAAGAGTGCGCGTGAAAGAGAGAAGAATCTTTTTCTTGCGCCCGTGCATGTATGTGTGCGCAGTTATGTATATGTTTTGACGTTGTATTTTGCAGCGGCTCCGGCTATTCTTGCTAGTTGCACTAAGTGCATACAATACCACAGTCCCCACTCGTGCTATTTTCAACTGCTGCAACCCTTCCACCGTTGCAACGAGAGTTGCAGAAGCACTTTCCACTTTCTTTGCTGTTTCTATCCCTCCCTCTCCACGCGGAACAATAAATAAAGGAAGGTGAAAGACACAAAGGAGCAAGAAAAACAAATATATATATATATATATATATATATATATATATATATATATATATATAAAGTGGCAAACCAGAAGACCGACGGGTATACAAGTGAGGAGAAAAGAAGACACACGATCGGGTGAGGGGATCGGGGTGGCGAAAGAAGAGAACACAAGAGGTCAGTTGAGTAAGGCGGGAGATTTGTGTTGATCGCGTGCTACAGGACACACCAGCTAAAGTTGAAGTAAACAAAGAAAAGGGGGTCAGAGAGAAAAGAAAGGAAAAACACGAACCTCTTTACGTGCGAATCCCCATCGAACGTAGGGGATTACCATCAACGTTTCCATTCAATATGTCGTTCTCCGCGGAAAAGGGCAGCAATCACAGACTTGACAGCAGAGATGCGTCCCCTGAAAGCATTCAGTTCGTGTCCACAACAGATGAAGGCCATTTTTTTCAGAAATCCCCCCAAGGCATTCCACATAATATCGCCGAAGACGACGATGAAGTTGCTTCTACATTCGGTGGTCTGTGCATGGAGAGCAGCATGGATCTGGTCATTGGCACTAATGATAACCCATCCGACGCGTCATTGGCCCTGGGATCTATGGGTGGGGGATCAAAGAAAATACCGTTTCACCGTGATATCATTAATTCATTTGGAGCACTACAGGCAGAGCACGTGAATATGCCTCTCGTTTCGCTCTACCAGCACGAAAGGGAACAGGACATCTGTTTTTTTGGAGATACCGACGTCAACGCCGATCCGTTCCCTTATCCTGACGACAGATGGAAGAGCCAAGAAAACAACAGGGGTACAGATGGTGATTCATCACCATTCATTTCTTCTACAGAACCACTGTTTGATGGGGACATGAAATTTCATCCGAGTTGTAGTGCAAATTCCGATGCCGTTGCCGCCCAGAACTCCGAGGCGATCCTGGAATCAAAGCAGCAGCTGTCAGACCATTCACTGCGTAGCAACCTTTTCGTCTCTGGTCTCCGTCAAAGCATAACAGATAGTGAGCTGCAATCTCTTTTCTCCCCGTATGGCAGGATCGAGTCAGCCAAAGTCATGCTAGACATCTACACGGGGAAGAGCCGCGGAATTGCATTCGTCAAATTTGAAGAGGTCGCCAGCGCCGAAAAGGCAGTGGAAAAGCTGAACAACTCCGTGTACCTGGGCGAGGTCATCGCTGTGCGTGTGGCACGCCCGCACGCCGCTTATCACCCCGGTGCACCCACCAACAAGACGTTCGTGCGGAATGTTCCACCCACCGTCAAGAAGGCGGAACTTGCTGCGCACTTTGGACGCTACGGTGAAGTAATTGACATCTCCATCCACAGCGATACGGCGCAGCGATCATCGAATAAGCGGCGGAATGTTGCCTTCATCACCTACACAAGCAAGGAGGCTGCCGCCAAAGCAGCAGAAGAGACACATACAACGATGCCCTTTCCGGATTGTAACAATGTTCCGCTGCTTGCAAAAGTAGCAGAGGATTCGGTTCACCGCATCGAGCGTCTCGCTCGGCGCAGCGGTGGCCGTCAGGTCATTGACAGCAACATGAGCAAGAACACCACTACCAGCAACACCAACTGTGCTCCCAAGAACAACACTTGGAATTTCACATCCAGCCAGCAAAACCCGCCGAACACTTTTCAGAGGAGTTTTGTTCCAGGTAAACCAGTAGAACAGCAGTTCGCGCTCGGGGGCGCTCCACTATGCCCGTTTCCACCACCCGTTATCACCAACTCGTACGCTGCGAATCCGGCAATTTACACCACACCCGTCTTCCCCATTGCAGGAACGACAATGCCTAGCAACTCTGCACCGATCTTCTTCGTCGGCTCAGAGCCCAGATATCCCATAATCGCGCAGCCGATGCCCCCTCCGTTAGGGGGCATGATGGGTGCGTCGATGGGAACTTCCAAGTTGCCTGGGGTGAATGCACAAACGATGGGGTCGCCCCAGCTGACGATGATGTACCCGCCTTCTGCACAGCCGACTATTGCACCACAATCGACCGTCATGTATTGCATGCCGAACGGACAGGTGACTCTTGCTGCCAGGTCGTCACAACTGACAATGGGCCTGTAAGAAGCCATTAGTAACCGAGAGGGGGGGAGTGTGCAATCACATTTGTTCCTCCCATCCTTTTCGGGGGACGCGAGCTGAGAGTGCGCGAGCAATAGATCTCGAGATGCACGTGAGGAGTGGGCGAAAGAGGACGTCGCACACGCACATACGCGCACATACATTCATACATATACGTACGCATTTGCATTTGTGCTTGCATGCATATTTTTACTGTCATCATCTCGTCGTTGCCTTGTTTTTTCTGTTTTGTTTTTTCTTCCCCCCCCCCCCTCCTCCTCCACCTCGCTGTACCTTTGACTTTGCGCCTACCCCCGTGGTGAAGCTGCGGGTTCCTGCTCCTCTTTTTTCTCCTCCGCCTGCCCCTCTACTTCCTGCACCATCATCTGTGTATGATGGATGCACACGAAGTGATGCGACACGACAAAACTGCCACTCCTGCAGACACGAATATCATAAGAACGGATAAAAATGTCGACCCTCACGTAATAAAAGCGAATGAAGGGTGTTGAGGTTACTGTGAATGCGGTACACGCGCAAATAATCACCACCGAGAGAAATACAGCGAAGAGGAAGAGGAAGAAGAAAAAGAACAACAACGCAAACGTGACTGTTAGTTCGTTGAGATGTAGAAGGGGGGGGGAACCAATGAGTGCGAGGGAGGTATGCGGAGACAGGAACACATGTCAGTCGTGGTGGTAGTTGAGGGAGAAGCGGTAGGACAAGAGAAGGCGGAGTGGGTGAAGATACCCCCTTTTTTCTTTTCCTCTTTGTGGTGGTGGTTTATTTGTTTTTTTTCTTCATTCTCTGGAACAGGGTGCACGTCGTATCCTTCTTCGTCATCATTATCATCCGCGAATTGCGAAAAAAAAAAGAAAAAGAAGGTGGAAGAAAAAAAAAAAAAGGAGCAATCAGTTGCAAAGGCGCATGCAATTTTAATTCATCTTTTGATTCATCATCCCCCCCCCCTCCGCCCTCCCACTCTCTCTCTAATGCATATATGGTTTGGCGTATGTGTGTGCAACATTCCGGCGTACACATCTACGCGATCCCCACTCACACAAACTCTCACACACTCACACACACTCACACACACTCACACACACTCACACACACTCACACACACGTCCACTCCTGTTGCCGACGTTCCGGTAAGATGGATGGCGGTTGGATAAATGCACGATGAGACAAGCACACACATACACACACGCAGAGAGAAAGAGAGCGATGGAAACGATGTTAAAAAGAAAAAAAAAGGGAGAGAATAAAAAAGAGGATCACTTCCCCTCCCCCCCCTCCTATTCTCTCTCTCTCTCCATATATATATATATATAAGCCAATAATACTAGAAAAAAACTCAAAAGACTGAGAGAGAAGGCGAAAACAAAGCTGAAAAAAAAAGTAAGGGAACTAAATAAAGGTATTAAAAGAAGCAGAACATTTGCGCAGCCAAGAGGGATGGGGGGGGGTCGAGAAGAGGAGGACGAAGGAGATAATGAAACAGCGAAAAAAAAAAAAAGGATGAAGTGAATCCAATCCACCCCTCCCCCCTCTCTCTTCTTTTTCTTTTCTGGTTTTCAATTTGTCTTTTTTTTTTTGGTGGGGGGACCATTTGTTTATTTTTTTTCTTCTGATTGCACGTTTGGATTTATTCATTTCTGCTCTGAGCTCTTTAAACAGTACACACACACGCGCGCATACAGCGAGAGGGGCTAACGGGAAAATAAGAGGGGTGAGGGCGAGGGGGGGGCACCCGCCAGCTCCACTTCACTTGTGTGCCCCTCGCCCTCACCATCCTGCCACCTCAAAGGTATCGGTTGCTGCGGCTTCCAAAAAGAAACAAACAATAATCATGATAATAGAATCTCTCCCACTACTTCACACCCACTAAAAACAAACAAACAACAGCAACAGCAACAACAACAACAAAAAAAATGGGTGGGGTAGAGCGAAGTGCGATGGACAGAAAAAAAAAAAAACAGAAAATGGTGGCGGCAAGGATGTGGGAGGAGAATTGCGTATCCGTGTACATATGTTTACTTCTCGGCATACCAGTGCATTCAGCAGCACAAGGTGGTAAATGATGCAAAGGTATTTCATCGAGGTGATATCCGTTTTTTTTTTTTTTTGTTGTTGTTGTTGCTGTTGTTGTTGCTGTTATCCCCCACTCCACCCCTCTTCTATTCATTCCACCAATTGATTATCAGATCAGCAATTCAAGTAATAACGTGCATGTATATAGGCGTGATTTCTATTTCTCCTGTCGGTTGCTGAGTGGAGGGAATAGAGGTAAAGCGAAAGCAAATGGGAAGCAGAAAGAACGCCCCTTTTCTTAAGAGCAATGACTCTCTTTTTCTCTATTCCTCTCTCTCTCTCTCTGTGTGTGTGTGTGCGTACCCTCCTAAAGGGGAGGCAGAAACAAGAGGTTTTTTTTTTCTCCTTCTCTTACCTCCTTTTTCCGTGTTTTGTTTCTTCGTGTTGTGTGTTATGTGATGTGATGTGTATGTACCATCCATGCCGCCACTTCCGCTCGTGTTTCGTGTGGGGATCACGTGTGCAACTGGGCTGCGGTAACGGCGGGGTGTGATTTAAAACCAAGTGAAATAAACGAACGCAAATATTCTGAACCCCCTCCCCCCTAACACACTTATTTATATTTATATATGAGGCGGTAAAACGAACGAACAACAAAAGGAAGCGAAAAGATGGAGGCATCTTTCCACCAACGAAAAACAAATGCGTTGCAAAAACAAAAAAAAAATAAAATAAACGAGGAGGCGATGCTTCAACGGCTGCGGGGTGGGGGCGGCGGAACCGGTCGCGAAAAGTGGCGGGCGTACGAACTCGCATTGCCTTCCACCTTTCCTTCTTTTTTTTTTTTTTCTCGAATCTTGAGGGCACGTGACGATACGAGTTGACGAAAAAAGTGCCTGAAGCCGAGGAGTGAAGAATACCCGTACAGAAGGGACCGACCCAGTACATGTCATGTGAGAAAGACAGTGCGCGAAGGGGACGTTACACATGTTTGGAATAAAGCCGTTTGCCTGCAGGCCTCGATTGCCTCGCTGAATCTTCCAAGAGTACGAAAAAAAAAAAATATGTTTTTTTTCCCCTCCTCCTTCTCTATCTTTTTTTTTTTTTCGGTGTTCGCTCTATTTATGTGCATCTCCTCCTCGTCCTGTCTAAATGCTTCTCCCAGAAGTCTCACAGTGCGTGCAGCAGCAGCAATAGCAGCAGCCCTTCCCATACCTTTTGTTTTTTTCTTCTTATTTTTGTTGTTGCTGTTCTTGTTTCTGTTTTATTTTTCAGCAATTCTTCTATCCCCTTCAATCCTCTCGGGCGCAATGTATGTACATGCATTATTCACTTCTACACGTTATCCCTCTTCCCCCCCAAAAAAAAAAAAATTTTTTTTAAATTTTTCTTTGCTTGTTGTTATGTGGCGTAGGTATTGCTTCTGTTTTTTTTTTTTCTTCTTCTTCTTCTTATTTGTTGTTGTCTTTGGGTCCGCCGTACGGCCGATGGGCGTTTTGTGGCGCTATTCGATGCGCTTCTCTCTAACCCCCCGCAGTTATTTTTACGGTGGTGGCTGTTGTCGTCGTCCCCCCTCCTCCTTTTTTTTTTTTTTATCACCTTCACGTGTTCCCGTGGAGAAAAAGCGTGCGATGGTAATTTTGAAGCGACAGAAGAAACAAAAAAGAAAAAAAAGTAGTATTCATCTGCAAGCAGCGAATGAGTGGTTCGTATGTAAAGAAAAAAAAAATTATTTTCTCTTTTTTTTCTCGGGGAGGGTGTGTGTTCGCCATGGAAAAGCACATCACGCGTTTCTTTGAAAAGTCCCTTCAGTGTCTCGGCACATTTTTCCCCTTCCGATTTGATTTGTTTCTGCGAGCGGGTTCTCTGGTTTCGTGACACTTTGTGCTCATTTGCACCGCCGTGTGGTGTGGAGCGGATCAAACATCCGGACAGGCGTATGTTGGTGGCGCAGTGGCGGGAGAAGAAATTACGTACACTCCCCCCCCCTGAAAGAAAAAAAAAAGAACAGAAAATAACGGCAAGGTGCATATGCGCATGCTCAATCTAAATGATGCGTAAATAGATTGTAAATAAATGAAACAGGTGTTTTGTCTTCATGCATGGGGTCACTTTCCCATTACGTATATGTGTGTCTCGCATAAGGCGGGGTGGGCTGCGCTCCGTTCCGTTTTCGCCCTTTCCTCTTCCTTCTCCTCGCTTTATTTCGCAGGAGGAAAGATCCACTCCCCTTTTAAACCCATTTACCCAAACAATAACGACAACGACAAGAAAATGAGGGGATCCACTAAACCAGCAATAACCCCCTTCCCCTGCCCCCCACCTCCAAACAACAACAACAAAAAAAAGGGGGGGGGTGAGTGGGTAGCAGTGCAGAGTCCCTCCGAATGCGCACATGTGTGACATGGTATGTATGTATGCATGCGTATATGCAGTTCCATTTCAACTTGTTTTTTTTTTTTGATTTTCTGGCGGTAGAGGGTTGGTGTTTCGTACTTCTATTACCCATTCTCGCGGTAGTTTGTGAGAGAGGTGGAGAATTTTTTCTTCTTTCCTTTGTTTTCTTTCGCTATTTTCTACCTTTTGTTCTTTTCTTTTGAACCTTCCTTATGCTCAATCCCTCCCCCCTTCTTTTTTTTTTTTGCATCTCTCTCTCTCTCCCTATATATATATATATATATATATATATATGCGTGTGTGTGTGTGCGCCTGTTGTGGAGGGGAGGGGGGAGTTTCTTCATTCACTCATCAACACGTATTCTGCTCTCTTGGCGCACCGGCTTCCTTCAACGACTGCAGTGGTACCCCCGTTTGTGTTCCCCCCCCCCCATCACCACCTCTCGCCGCCTCCTTTTCCTCCTCTTTCTTCACCACCATTTCGCAACATTTCATGAACACACCGCCACGCGGTTTTTTTTTCCCCCTTTCCTTTTTTCTTTTCTTTTCTCATGTATTATGCGTTCGCTCGCTCTTCTGCCGCTTCTGGTGCTCCACACAACGCCCGGCATGTGTACGTATGCCTTCATGTAACTGTTTGCGTTTCTGGGGTGCGCGCGTTAATAAACTCGATTGCACTCGACTATATTTGCGCATGCACAGGGAAGGAAGTCGTGGTAGGGCTGGTGGTGATGGTGGTGGCGCTGCGCCAACTGGTGCAAAGCAGAGCGGTTGTCGTCTCCTGTGGGGAAATGATGCAAATGGAGCGAAGCGATCATCGAGTACATATCTTTTATACAGCGAACTACCACATCCAGTAGAAAAACACCATCAACAAGAAGAAGAAGAATGTGTGAATGGAATGATAAAAAAAAAAAAAAGGGGGGGGGAGTGATAAAGAAGAAACACTTACACATACTTACAGGCATGGAAAAATAAAGTAAAAACGTCTCTAAAGTTGCGCCATTCATCCACTCGCTTCAATTTTTCGTTATTTTTCCTCTAAATCTTTCGCCTTGGTTTATATCTTCATCCGTCTATCTGTATATGCATGTATCGATCTGTATACATATATGTATATGTACGTATGTGTGCGTTATATGAGAATATACGCTGAATTATTAATGTTTTAAAGAAAAAAAAAAAAGAAACTAAATTGCCCTCATCCCCAAATCCAAAGCGCCCACCCCATCAATCGATCCATTCATTGCCCCGCCCATTCTCACATGAACAGAGCGGGCAAAATAGAGGGAAGGGGGCGGAGAGTACAGCACGAGAGAACCAAGACGAAAAGAAAAAAAAAAAGGGGGGGGGGTTATCATCAGCACCCGGTGGTGTTTCCCACATACGGAGCATGCCGTGAAAAAAAAAAAAAACAACGCAAAAAATGTTTTCTTTATATAAATAAAATAAAAAAAAGCGCATCTTCTTATCTTACATGTACCCCCACCCACACACACACACGCACACAGACAAAAAAAAAAAACTAAAGCAACTGGAGCCGAAATAATAACAAAAAATGGAGAATGATGCACACACACGCACAGAAAGCGTACATATATAGATATATATATATATCTACGTATGTATGTATGCCTCCCCATGTTTGGTTGTTGTCTCTTTGTTTGTTTGGTCTATTTTTCAGCCCCATCAATACACATGCCAACGTGCGCAGATTTATACATGGAAAGAACGGCGGGAGGACGTGTGTGTGTATCTGTTTCCCACTCGAACACGTTAGTCAGACCGACGGAGTGTGGCATGTGTGCGTGGATCGACAGGAACAAAGCGAATCGAATTAAAGAAGAAGAAGAAGCCTGTGGGCTGAAGGGAAATAAGGGTGCCACGCAGGAACAGTGTCGTGTTTCACCCAACCTTTTTATTCCCCCCCCCCCCACCGTGGGGGAGGAAGGGGACTTCTACTTCATTTTTATCTGTGAACTGCTGCGTGTGTCAATGCATCCGCGCGCGGTCAAGTTTCGTGTTGTTTTCCACAAGCCCCGAACAGCCTTTACGATGTAAAGATGCTGGCGTCCAGTGGCCTACACTTTCGGACGTGATCTGCTGATTTTTTTTTCCTTCCTTTCGATTGCTTGTTCTTCCCACCCACCCCCCCCTCCCAGCCCTACTTAACCTCCTCCCCCTTCTGCATTGTTTTATTTTATGACTGCCTTTTTTTTTTTCTTTCTTTCTCCCGCATTGTGTGTGGTGGTGCTGACAGCGCGACTTGTCTCTGAACGCGTGCCCCCCCCCTCCAACTCTTGTCCCCGCCTTCCACTGCTACTACTGCTGCTGCTGCTCCTGCTGCACAGTCCGCAAGCTATCCGCTACGCCATGTTTCTTCTCGTCTTGTCTACGGCTTCTGCTTCCGGTTAAGGGATTAGTGATGGAAATCCGATGCATTACGTCGTCGTGAGCTTCAAAAGTAGCATGATGGCCGCTCTCTCCGCATGGCAAGCGAAGGCCGTGCGCTCCGCTCGTGCTTAGGAGAATGCATCCCGCCCCCTTGCCATTGTTCGACATGAGTCGTTGTTTCGTTCTGGTCTCCGCTTTCAAGTTGAGGTGTTGTGAGGCGTATTGTGAAGCAATCCGGGGACAGTCATTTTACCATTTTCCTTTTTTCCTCCCACCTTCTGTGGTTACCCTCACCTTTGCTTGCCTCGTCTCCCTCTTCTCCCTGGATGAAAAACGTAGTGCCCATAGGGGTATCCATGGCCAAGGAAGGGCGGTGCATCGACACCGTGAATGAATTCTTCAACGACCACGGAGGGATGACAAATCTTGTGGCGCAAGGAGGAGGTGGTGATGGTGGGAAGTTCTGCTCCACGCATCGTCCCCTCTACATGCTGCCTATGGATGAGGAACCTCAGTTCTTGCCGTCTGAGATGCTGCCTAAATCTCTCTTTTCATCACACGCGGGATGCCTCATCTTGGAGAACTCTACACCGTTTTCTCAACCTAGCCATCGAAGCGTCAGGCCGTACACCGGCCAGGCGAGGCATCACCAAAATTACCGCATCAAGTCTGCCAAGCCCCTCTCCTGCTCCGCTCCTATCTTCCCATTGATTGCTGTCGAAGGAGGAGGCTCGGCAGGGGTGTTCTTGGATCTCTCCGGTGCAGAAAATTCCAAGGGTGCGGGCCCGCCCAAATTATCCATCAGATCTTTGCTGAGCGATAGCCTGCCCGTGGCCACTCCCTCCAAGGGAATGAAAGTGCTTGATGGCAATCATTCTATGCCCTCTTACTCAGGCAACGAGGCCCGTAGTGCTTTTTCAGAGATACCCGCTGCGAATAGCGAGATTCTAAACTTCCCGCAAACTCGACCATCACAACCTAAACCGTTTGGAGGCGCTCCAAAAAGAATGGGTTGGTATGCGGGACACTGGTTTTTTCACGAAAAGTTGATGGAAATGCAGAAAAAGCAAATGGCGGATATTATTCACAAGATCCCCCCGCATGGGACTGGTGCCACCGGCAAGGGACGCATCTATCGGTCTTCAGCACCCCCCAAAATACGCCTTTTTTAGATTTTTTTTTTCCCCCAACCACCACCACCACCATTTTTTCCCTTTTTTGACAGGGTATGCCAGTGCTTTTTCAAAGTCAATGTATTTCGTTTTTCTTAGTTTCGTATTTCCGAACTTCTTTCACGTGGTACTTCCTCCATCTGTGTTATACCAACCGCGAGGTCGCCCCCTCTCATTTTATGCTTTGAAAAGAAAAATAAAAATTCTTACTTTCGATTGTTGTTTTTTTTTTTTGTTTTGTGGGTTATACGCACACTCTTGTTTGTTACTCGCTTATATGAAATGAAACGATATTTTTTTTTTCCTTTTTGGTTCTGTTTCTTGCGCCATTACAATTTTCGCTGATGGCTCTGCGGACCAGCCACCGCCATCGCAGAAAGCACTTCGCTATCTGCATGTCAGCACTGAAATCATGCCGGGCCATGTG
>JASANU010000685.1:0-23465 GCA_030849675.1 Trypanosoma platydactyli | reverse complement strand
CCGAGAGCAATCCGGCCGATGGCATTTCGCGAGGAAAAGAGAACTAAAGAAGACTTGGCGAAGGGAAGCGCGGGAGGCGGGGTGATGAGGCGCCGCGGCCTGCCGAGCCCCAAGGGTTTGCCGCATTTCCCACGCGCCGATGGCAACGAGTTCCAAAACGATGGCGACCAGGCCGCCTCTGAGCCCCGCGGCCCTGATTAGAGATCAGCCCACCGCCTCTAGACGCATGCCTCTGGGAAAAAGAAGAAAAAAAAGAGGAGGGAGAGATAACAAACGAAGGGTGACCCAACCCCACGCGAAGTGAAAAAGCAGCCAAGTTGCGTTACCGATTGCCTTTTTGGGTTTTTTTAATTTTTCGGGAGGCAGAGGGGGAGTGCAGAAGAAAAACGGGACGAGCAGCCCACCGAGTGGTGGGACGAGAAGGGGAAGGGAACATTTACTCCCTTTTTTTTCTTTTCATCTACACCTCTTCATCCATTAAATAAATCATGGCAAACTTTTCATTTCCCTTTCTTTCTCTTGCTTCTCGCCCATTTTGGTCACCTATCCCTTCTTTACTCACTTGCTGTGGGCTCTTCAATTTTTTTTTTTCCTTCCTTTTGTTGCTCGGTTTTTTTCTCATCATTTTCTTTCGTTTTGGAAGGAGGGAAAAAAAAAAAGTTTAGGCCTCTTTTTTCCGACTCCGTCTCGTGGCCACGTCCGCCGTCGCATCTTTGCATCTCCTCTATAAATAAAAAGCATTTGGCACGTTCCTCTAGACACATTGCCGAAGGCGTCTACATAAACGGGTATATATATATATATATATATATATTATTTTTTTTTTTTGCGTGCATCTATGCAGTCCCAATTTCTCCCACTCTCTCTATGTATGTCTCATGCACTTGTGTGTATCTCAGGACGCTGAGTTTACACGCTCCAACCAGATACGACAGCGGTATTTTGAGAACATTACCTGCAGCAACGCACGGAAGTCCACACGCTCACTGCTTTCATACATGAATGTCAGTTTCTGCCGGTCAAACTGAAAAACAGCCGAGGCAACCTGAATGGTGAGACCGAGTTCTTCACATGCTGCACGGCACTCCGCCGCAGCCTTCTCCTCCTCCTCCGCAAGGCTTCCTTTCCATTCCGCCACCTCCTCCTCGTTGGCGAGGCGCACAACGCGCAATACCCCGCGGTCTCCGCTCTTGCCCTCGGACATCTCACCCGTCATCTCCTCACAGTTGGCCACCACCCCAAGATCAACGCCACGGTCCCCTTCAAAGATGACGTGGTCGCCTGCATGCAGCTTTATGTGTGACAACACAGTGGCACTGCGTCCACCGTGGCAACACAAGGCCAGAAGATATACCTTGCCATCCTGAGAGACTTGAATATTTTCGACACCCAGTAGAGAAGAGGCAAGAAGTGCCCGATTCGCGTTGTTTCGGCGCTTAGACTGCGACTGGCCATTGTTTTTCGACTTTGTTCGTCGTTGATCCTTGATGCGACGCTGAGTCGTGCACTCCTCTGACTCAGTATGTGGGGATTGCTGCTTCTTATCACCCAAGGGATTTTCGCGGCAACTTTGCATGTCATCTGCCCCATCCGTGACGAGCGCCGGTGCGAGACGGCGCTGCGACCTCGCTTCAACCTCCTCGCTCCTGTGCTCCTCGAAGGCTGAATCGAGCTCGGTAGCAAGAGATGTTGAATTACCGGATCCCACCCCCCGCACCGACACCGTGGCTTCCGGTGTCATTGTTGCTACCCCTGACGTGTCGACGTTTTTCTTCCACGGTACTACACGCACGCGAGCCTCCACACACAAATTGGCACAAGGAGTAGCCTGTGATACATCGTGACACGTTGTAGAGGGAGATGCTGTCATTCCCATGGCAGAAGACGGTGTAAGTATGCAAGGCAGCATTTGCTGCTGTAGCGGGGTATTGAACAGAGGGGAGCCTTGCTTGTGGTACACTGCGTGTGCTTCCCCTTCCTCTGTCGCCCCCGTTGTCAACATCGTCATATGTCCGTCTTCATCACACCCTGTGTCATTGCATGTTGAAAAGAATGGACTCATTTTCCCAATGTTCGTCGTCAAGTCCACAAATTGCTGAAGGCGCACGATTTTGCTGGGGCCGTACACCGGTGCAGATGCGGGCTGGTGTGCAGCAGTAGGGCCCTTGTACGTGCCACACCTCATCTGCTTTGGAAGGTAACCCTCCCCAGAGGCCAAGAAAAAGTTGATCGCCCCTGATGTGAGATTATGCAACGATTCCTGGTTGCCAATATAGACGCAACGCGCTTGCTGACTGACACTGGTCTCTTTCACCCTTTTCATGGCTGTTGATATTATAACAAAATGCAACAAGGATATACGTGTACTCAATATAATTTATAAATGAAAAGTAAAGAGATATGCTCTTCCTTGATTTACCTGTTGGACTCTTTCTCCTCTCCCCTGCTCCTGCAGCTCTATGACTTTCCTCCTTGTGCGTGCCTAATCCCCAGAAGAAAGAAACAGAAAGCAAAAGGGGGGCACAGCGGAAAATGAAAGCAGCAGCAGCAGCAGCATCAGTAGTAGTAGTATTAGTAGTAGTGGCGAGAAGGGATTACCACGGGCGTCAACTCGCTGCCATGCATAGCACCAGGGAAAAGGAAAGATGGGGTTATCCGCCTGCAACTGCTGCCACTCAGCCCACTGCCTACTACTAATCGAACCACTTCTGCAAGTGGCCCCATTCACGCAGAAATAGCGCCAACAGTGGGAATGACACTGGGGTCAAGACCACAGCAGCAGACGCAAAAAAATGACAGAACACTCTGACGAGGTGCAGTAATTCACCCCTACCTCCCACAGACACAAAAAGGGAAAAGTGTAATTATTTTTTTCTTCTTTGAAAAGTGATGCATTATACCTCGCTCCCGCTACCCACTGTCTTTTCTTCGTTTTCTAACTTCGCTTGCTCTTATCCCTTGCATTGCTGTTATCTTTCCCCTCCTAATCCTTCTCCTCTTATTATCAGTGTTATTATTTCATCTGTCACACTCACCTCACTTGCTGTTAGTTGTTACACGCCTACGGGGGACACCCCAGGGCCCCTCTATCGTTCATCCCACCCCCCAGCACACACACCTTCTTTCCCCAGCCTTGCGTAGTGCAGCTTTATGCCGTGCCTCTCTACTTACGTATCTTCTTAGATGGTCTTTCCCTTTCTGAAAAGACAAGGGGCCGTTCCAGTACGGCAGCAATATGGTCGGCAACTGGGGGAGGCCGCACGTCATCTGGCACAACAATCGGCCCTTCCGAGGGCAATCCACACAACACCGATACACGCCGCTCCGAGAGAACCACCGTCGCAGAAAAGCGTGCGGTGATGTGATGCTCACCCTTAACACGCAACACTGGAAGGGAGTCAATGACATTTTGCTTTCGGAGCATGGCAATCGCCATCCTGGACTTGAGTGGATTTTCCAAGTGTTTGAGACTAAATGGGAAGCATTGATGCCTTTCTGTGATCTCCTGTAACGAGGCATGTACAGATCGCACACGGGCGTCATTCTGAAAATCCACCTCTGTGCGGCGGAATATAGTTGTTGATTCGTCCTCCGCAGGCACCACCTTATACAAACTGTGATCAGTGAAGGCAACATCAAGCGTCCACACCTGGTTTGTACCCATGATGCAGTCGGCCACGTCCTGATGTGGATCTTCTGCGGTTACACGCCTAGTGATAATGCAGTCCATGCCGTCAGGAACCCACCGCTTCGTGCGGTTCGACAGCACGCCCTCCAGAGCCTGAACGCCGAAGTGGTTTCCCACGCTGTGTATAAAATCCGTTATGTCAGCGTTCAGCCTCCCCGGCTCCAGAAGATGGATAATGCCCTGCAGTGCCACACGTGCAGCCTCAATGGCATTGCTGGCTCCCTGTGTGAGTGAACGGTTCGGCAAGTTTGCCCCATTAGTACACCCTCCTTCAGAAGCGGCCGTAAGGCCGAAAGGCGCGACGAGAATGGTGCGAGCAGCGGAAACCGGATAGCCGTCGATGTGACAGCCCATGTGAATTTTCACCACGTCCCCACCACAGAGCGTGACGGCATCTTCATCGGTCAGCGGTGCGTGGTTGCAGAGGGTCTGATTCACCGAAATGTTGGTCGGGTACGATAAACCACGAAGGATGCGTTTTCCATCAGCATCCTTTGCCTTGGCAAACATACCCTGAACACACCGCAGCAGCTCCACATCACCAAGTTCGCACAGCTGCCTCGTGTTTGCCCCCGGCACACACGCGGATGCAACAAGGTCCATCACCTCGTCAAGGGCCTTGCCAGAAAACCTATATTTTGTCATGACATCTGGTTTTGCAATCGTCTCCGATAACGACTCGCTTGGCTCCAAGTCGTCCTTCAGTTCACTCTCCATGTGTGCAAGCTTCTGGCGAATTGTAGAAGCGGAGCGCATCTGCGCCTTGCCATCGCGTTGTTGACTCGGTGTCCGCCGCGGTGTCGAGGCAGCCGTGTTGGTGTCGGCTCTGGACCCCAGATCCGCCTTGGGGCTACCCCTCTCTTTACTCGCTTGGCGTCCCATCACCACATTGGGGGGCCGCAGCGACTCCTTGAGCTGGTGTAACGACATTGAGCGCTGGCGCTTCATGCCGAGTGTTGGTCGCGCACTCTTGCTGCGACTATTGCTATATCCACGCCCCATCACCCTAAACCACGAACAATTACGAGCTGCTCACAAAATGCGAAGATCACACCACATTCGCAGCCACGCGCATACACACAAGGCAGTAGATCGCAGCGGAAGAGTACAGGAAGAGGAAGAAGAAGAATAGAATGGAGAGCAATGACAAATAACACAACGAAAGATACACAGAATACATAAAGCTGTCTTTTACTCTCTCCCTCTCTCTCTCCCTCTCTCTCTCTCTCTCTCCCTCTCTCTCTCTCTCTCCCTCTCTCTCTCTCTCTCCCTCTCTCTCTCTCTCTCTCTCTCTCTGGGCGTGTGTGTAGTCACCTCTTGATTGGGATGATTCCCTGCATCTGGTTTTTGTGCAACCGATATATGCGGATCTCTGTATATTTTATCGGTCCATGTTCTATATATTCAGCCATCACACGTGGAGACAAGCGGCTCTCTGTCCCTTTATGCCACATTCATACAGAACATCATCCTTATTGTTGGCACCAATACCCCATCCGTCGTCACCCCATGGTTTTTCGCCGCGGTGATGATTACGTGGAGATGAAGATTGAGGGGATTTCACGACCCCTAACTGATGCATTAACTCCCTTCTTCGCTATCCATCGGAGGTGAGATGCAGCTAATACCGCTGCAGCGATTCTTCATGCTAATGATGCTGCTGCTGTTGATGTGGTGGTTGATAATGTTCATACTGCTGTTGGTGTTGCTGCTGCTGCTGCTGTTCATGCTGCTGTTGGTGTTGCTGCTGCGGTGGTGGTTGCTGCTGCTGCTGCTGTTCATACTGCTGTTGGTGTTGCTGCTGCGGTGGTGGTTGCTGCTGCTGCTGTTCATACTGCTGTTGGTGTTGCTGCTGCGGTGGTGGTTGCTGCTGCTGCTGCTGTTCATACTGCTGTTGGTGTTGTTGCTGCGGTGGTGGTTGATAATGTTCATACTGCTGTTGGTGTTGCTGCTGCGGTGGTGGTTGATAATGTTCATACTGCTGTTGGTGTTGCTGCTGCTGCGGTGGTGGCTGCTGCTGCTGCTGTTCATACTGCTCTAGGTGCTCCACACGCTCCGGGGAGGCGAACACGTCGTGATTGTATTGCACTCCCTTGATTGGCATAGTGTGAACGAATAAAATGTCGTGGTTGTCATGGAGGCCGCCCGTCTTGGCGCTGAGGCCGATGTGGTAAGGTCCCTCTGTTGTGTTCAACTGAAGAGGAGCCTCGACGCACAAGTGCTCCTGCTTCTCAGCGTTCACAGAAAGAAAGAGACTCAGCGTTCCCCCTTCGTACCGCAACCGCGCAGTTGACATCAGCCCTGATTCCTGCCGCATGTCGAAGAGGCATTTCCCGATTCCATCAAAAAAGTCTTTTTCGGGGTCGTGCACTTTGCCCCGATCACCTTCGCTGTTGTACAGAACATGGACCATCGGATTGTCATGCTGTCCATCGTTATCGTACGTGTCAAAGATTATGCCGATTCCAGTGAAGTCATGTGTTCGTCCCATCAACTCGCCGTCGGAAGTCGGTTGTTCCTTCGTGATCCAGAGCGCAAACCCGTCAGCACCGGCGTCATTGCCATGAACGTGGAATCCTACAATAATCTCAAATGACGGCATGTCAAGTGGCTCGATATTCCAGAGATGCCCCACGTGTCCACCAACGTTAGGGGTGAGGCGAATAAAGTCATCTGTGATGACTGTGCTGCCCCGTATGGCCCAGTGACGAAGTTCGTCCTCCCCGTAATAGTTGTGCAGAAACGGTGGGGTGATGGAGTGATGGTGAATTACACGCTCCCCTGTACGGTGCTGCTGCTCAGCTGTCAGACGCACTTTGGGATATGGAGACGCAGAGGACACGGCTGCCGTTAGCAAGAGTGTTGCAAGGCCCCATACAACCACATGTAGGCTTGACAGAGACATATGTAATGTATGCTCGTCGGGTGTATGTAACCACTTCGTGGTGGTCTCTCTTTCTCCCCCCGTTTGGCGCTGTTTCTCGGCAAGCTTCCACCACCCAGGAGGCCTCTTTCCTCACAAACAGAATGGCCTCTTCGCCAAAGTCGCTATGTAAATGACCTGGAAACGAAAAAAAAATTTTTTAGTAGTAGTAGTAGTGGCAATAGCGATTCTCCTAATATTGAAAAACTCCCCTTTCTACCTCTTTCCCTGCGTATTTCTCCATGTGGTGAATGAAAAGAGATGAATAGGGAATGGGTAATGGGGGTAGGTGACACGCAAGATAGAAAACGAGAGACGCAAATCACCCGCAGTGGAATCACAGCGCACCCCGCAGGCATCCCAACGTACACAGCTGCAAACATGGCTACAGACAGACAGAGGCATGCAGATACGGTTAGGACTTAAGGTGTGGGCGTATGGAAGTGCGCGCGCGTATTTCCTCTTTTGCGTAAAGAAAAAAAAAAAGCGAGAAAACAAAGAAAAAAAAAGGGGGCAGATGGGATGGAGAACTGCCAAGTGGAATACAAAAACGGTGAGGAGCTGCTCGTAGTTGTGGCCAATTTCATCCCGCAACGGACGGCAGATTCCCTCAAACATTCACTCACGAGAAGTAATGCAGGCAGGCTGACCACTTCCCACTTCACGCCGCATTGCGTCGTCTCACCTCCGCACTCCAGCTCGACACATCTGTGCATCGTAACACGCAGATGTGGTGCTATGCAGGCAGAGTTCGTGGGAGCAGCGAAAGAAGGAATACAACCTCAAAAACATAAATGTATATATATATATATACATATATATACACCGTTCCGCTCATCTTTAATAATGTTTCTTTGCGCTTCCTCCCCTCCCCAGACCCATTCTCTGCTTTGCTACTACACCACCGTTAGTAATCCATACATATATATGTATATATATAAAGGGTGGCAAAACGGGAAAATACAAGGAAAAAAGGATCTCGTCCCACACACACCGCACACGCGTACAAGCAGAAAAAACATACGCGCACCCACACGTAATATGGAAACAGGCAGGAGAAGGACATGGGATGGCATCTTCACGTCAGCGTAAAGGCACGCATACATCCACCCCCCGTGATGAAGTGGTGTCGTGAAATATGCAGAGGGTGCACCAGACCAAACATATCCTCTGCATGTACATATGGAGGAGAAGGTGTGTATGAATATATATGTATATATATATATATATATATATACATATATATATATATGTATGTGCAATGCTTCATGTAGAAGCACAACAGGGGTTTTATCTACGCCTCACTCCACTGCACCATCACGAGCAGCCATCTCCACTCTATACCGTGCAATCTCCTGTTGCAGCCCCATGTCCACCTGAAGCTCGTCGCTGAAGTCCTCACCGGTGAGGGGGTCAACATGACCAACGCGATCAACGACTTCCTGCAGCGCGTCAAGTTCAAAACGATGACCATTTCGCAGAACAACGGGTTCCCGCATGAGTTTCTTCGTCAGCATGCACAAATATTGAGGTGGGTGTTTTGCCTTCCGCCTGGTCTTCGTCTTCATGTGCTTTTTTTCACCAGCGACGTTAAGGGAGCCGTCCAGAGGACCTGGCGCGGTCGCACACTCCGCTCGTCCCCAACCCTCACCGCCCGGCCCCGCACTGAGTGGAGTAAGAATGCACAAATTTCCAAGGAGCTGCCCGACCGCCAGCTCCATCATGAGCGACTGCAACATTCCCAACTGCTCCTCCAGTGCCTGTATTGCCTGGGCAGCCTCACTCATGATCGCATCATCCTCGTTTTGCAGCTTCTCTCGAAGAAACACAATAGACTCATTTTCAGATGCACAGTATGTCGACGTCTCACTTGAGAGACAATACGCAAATGCCTGGGCCGTAGTGAATTGTGCACCTGGACGAAGAAGCTCCTTGTCATTCGATATTGTTGTCACCAGGACAATGAAGTCCGAAGCAAGCGAAGGGATCTTAATGGCATTCAAGTTGCACAGAACCTCTGTCATCAACACGAGCACAAGCATTCCCACATACTCCTTTCGGAGCTTTGGCTCTATCGCTTGCACCTGCCGCGTCAGCTCTCCCAGTGATTTGGTAAGTGCCGCTTGCACTTCCTTCGTTGGCTTGTAGAACGAAAATCGCAGCAGACGCAACACCGAGACGGCAACATAGATGAAAGGATTCCCATGTGACTCATCAGCATCGCTCTGCGTGGCCTCCCAGCAGCGAAGTGCGAGACGCACAAACGGAATCAGTGTTCCTCCAATGAAGTTCTGATGCTGGGCGATAAAAGATTTCTGATGACTACGCACAAGTTCAGTACGCTCACAGAAATCGGCAACATTCAATAGCATCACCGAAACGTAGCGAAACACCTGCAGAAAGTCCATGATTCGGCCATCACACAGATCATTGCGTAAGGGTACTTGGCCTTCCATCATAGGTCCAAACTGTTCATCACGTACTGCGATGGCCCATCGCGCACCCAACTCATTGAACAGTTCATGTAATGTATTTTGTTGGGACAAGTGAATTAGCAACGTCGTCATTTTGTCCTGAAAAACGCATATTTTTGTCGTTTCGATCGGCTGATTCTCATCGACTGCAGTAAAGTAACTCACTGGTGTCGTAAGCTCATACATACTGCGCACACAAGCGTGTACAATCTCCCACTCGAGGGAACGGTTCCTCATGATGCTCAAAAGCGTAGAAACAAGACGTGTATCATCGCCATGGAATATCTGCTGCAAAAGATCCCCTGCTTTAATTCGTGTATAACCGCTGCAGCGAAAGAGCAGAACGGTCAGCATTTCCTTCAGCCGATCGAAGTCGGCTGATGCATGTGCCTCTAAGAACACCTCAAATGATTCATTTAATTTCTGTACGGCGTCGAGCAAACTACCGCAGCGGAACTCGTCGTTTGGGAGGTGTGATAACGCGTAGAGACACTCCAGCGCCAAAATGCGCGCGTTGGGGTTTTTCCCGCTTTCATTCGCGACGGTCACGAGCCGCGACATCACCTCCTCGCAGAGGGGGCGGTACCTCTCAACAAGCCCCTGTGCGACGTCTGGCTCATCAAGACTGGAGGCCAAGCAGGACAGCGCAGACACGGCGATGGTCTCTGGGCTCTGGTCAAGAAACGCTGCAATGGCACTGTGCACTGACATGCTGCTCTGTTTTCTTTTTTTTTTTTCGTTCTTCTTCTTTCTTTATTGTTTTTTTTTCCCGTTCTTCTCTCGTTTCTCCCTCCACGGTTTTTTTGTTTTTCGATTCTTTTGTGATTTGATTTCTGTTGTTATGAGCTGTTGGTGCTGATATTGTTTTATTTTATTATTATTGCCTTTTGTTCCTCTATAAACAAATATATATATATATATATATATTTGTACCAGCGTCTTTCGGTCTATCCCAGTGTGCTCAACCTCAGCTATGCGTGTGTCCCTTGACTGCGAGAAGCAGTAGGGCTCTTGTTTTGTGTTGCAGTGAAGTGAAGAGAGAGAGACGTGCCCCCCTTGTCGCAACTACAAACACACACACGATGAGAGGGAAGGGGAAGCCCACAGAAGTTAACAGGGGAGCATAATATCACATCTGATAATTCTTTCGTGTTTATTTTTATTTTTTTGTCGAGGGTTAAAAAGAAAAAAAAAATTTCTTTCTTTTTTTTTTTTACTTAACTTATTATCTTTAGCGTGTCTTGATGTTTCACCAACGGAGAACTCCGAGTTTGTTACCGTCGCCGCTCTCAATTCGCTTCATGATGCGGCCAGTCGCCCCTCACAGACCCCCGCGGAGCTCCTCCATGGCGTTGCTCACCTGCATCATCAATTGCAGCTGCCGTTGGGTGGCCGCATCCTGCAAAACTTGGCAAAGGCGCGCGTATGGGGGCGTCCCCATTGCAGTCCAAGCGACAGCCGCGTGGTTTAAAGCGCTCAGGAGGAGGGCCCACGCGTTGCAAGCGTCAATGGGGCTCACGAAACAGTCCTCGTCACACAAATTCTCCTCCTCGTCATCCTCCTCTCCATCATCGTTATCGCTAGCGCCGTTCGCACGAGCCTCTTTCATCCGCGCGACCCTCGCAGCCGTGAGAAGCGTCTGCAAACGACCGTCATCCGCCAACTCAGAGGTATCATCATCGTCGTCATCCTCCTCATCTTCATCATCATCATCATCATCCTCCTCATCTTCGTCTTCATCATCAACGCTATCACCATCACTTTCACTCCACTCGTCATAGGGATCAGACGTGGTGGGCTTCTTCATTCCCATCTCGGCCAGCAGCAATCCTTCTCGGTGGCTGAAAATCCCCAACAGGTCACTCTGCAGAATGACACACAACACCTCATCTACACCGTGCACCATTTGCGGCTCCCCCGTCACTAGTGTCACCAGAGAAGCGACAGTCATGATGAACAGGCGGCGATCATACGAGCGCAGCATTGCCTGCATCACCTCCCCCCGGGCCAGCTGTATGTAGTGCATGAAGAGTGGTAAGATGGCGCCTCTAGCAGAGAGAGTTGCAACAGCAAGCCCGGTATTGGCGAGTATTGCAGAAAAAATACTGTTAACGAACAAGACAAGAAATGTGCGGCGCTCTTTTCTCTGGTTTGATGCGTCTCCCAAGACCTGCAGCGAAGTCTGTATGATGTATTCAACAAGTTTCTCTACCAACCCAGCATCACCGAGGTTTCCAATCACCTGCTGTTGTTGCTTCAGCTGCCACAAACTCTGCAGGATTGCGTCGTACATCTTTGGAACAGCGGAGAGCTCGCGAAGGCGCAGGGTTTCACGTCGGTTTAACGCTGTGTCGCACATTGCGCTAACTATCTGCGCAGGTGTCATGGACGCAACGCCCGTCGCAAAATCAGGTACATCACAGAGCTCATGCATCGGAGAAAATAGGAAGGCTGCAGGCGCCACGGAGACGTAATTATCAAGTGGTGGAAGCATCTGAGCAAAATAGTCGACTGCACCCTGCAGGACAAGGCGGTGAAGGCATAACAACAGCCGCCATGTTGGGGGCGCCACCGCTGGGCTTTTCGACAGTACGGTGGTGAGCAGCTTCAGTGCCGCATCCATGAAGCCAAAGCTGCTGCCGCCCTCTTTGGACAGCAGAACGAAAAGCATTGGTGCGATGTGCTGCTGGACAAGAATCACCAAGCCCTCCCCCGGCGGAGCCTCGTTTGGAGGCGTGTTGTTATGGGGAAGCGCACGCACCAGCGTTGTGAGGGTGTCAAGAATTTCATCAGCGGCCATGATGGAGTCAGCGGCGCCGCCGATGTCATCGTCGGCATCAATTCGTTCATGTTTGGCTCTATTCTCGTTGAAATCAAAGATGCCTGTTGCCGCGTCATCGCCCTCTGTGGCGATGGCTCGTTGCAGTACTTGTTCAAAGTGCTGCACCAGCATCTCACAAAGCTGCACTGCCCACTGCGAGAGACTACTGTGGTAGTGCTTTATTGCCTTGCGCAAGGTGCGCACGACACCATCGTTATCCATGATGCGCATTGCTAGAAAATAATGCTGAATAATGTCACCTATGCATGGCGTAATGACGTCCCGTGCGTGCCGATGGGAGATGAGTGGAGCAAGTGAGGTGCATATCTGCATCCTAACTGGTAATTCCACATCGTGCAGCAGCAGTAGAATATCCGAAAGAATGCGCTGAAACACATGTTGGCTACTCCACTGAATTGCTGGTGCAAAGACGCTCAGTACAAGCACGCTACGAGCCCGCAAAAATCCAACGGGGCACTTTGTAGCAGGTGCTACATAGGTTGTCAGAAGCCACTCCACATTTTTATCTTCGAAGCCAATAGTCTTCAGGAGCTTCCCAACTTGATAGAAGCAGTAGAATGCTGCATCCATAACGCGAGCTGCCTTCACGTTGCCACGTGATGCCTCCTCCGCGTTCTCTGCAAGTTTCTGCAGTACAAACTGCGCAATATGGCTCATGATCGCCGTGTTGTGAAAGGGTCTAGAAGGCACCGCGAGCGAGAGCATGAAACTTGCCGAGACAACTTTTGCGTTGTACAGGTCACCAACGGGGCTTGCCTGCAGCCGCACATACTCAGTTGGGTTCATCTCCCACAACTCGGCATCAGCCAAAGTGTGACCGAGGCGTGGAAACAAAAGAAAAGTGAAGATCTCGTCCGCATGCGGGGCAATGACGTCACAGTAGGCAGCGCGATGGCTCACCGCCGAGGTGAGAATCTCCAGTGACATGATGTATGCCTTTGATGTGAGAAGGCGGGACGACCCGTGCCATCGCACCATGTTGAGCGCCTGCTGCACAATTTGGAGCAAATAGCGACTACAGAAATACTTTGCCGCAACCCGCGCACGGCGCTCGCATTCCTTCGGGAACATAAGCGCTTGCACCATCTTGAGACATAGGCTCTCCGCAGACTTTAGCATTCTCCACAGTGCCGACTCCTGAAACAAGGAAGAGAGGTCTGAGCCGTCATCTTCCATGGCAGAAATGCGCTGGTGGCATAACGGCAGGAACACCGCGTGTGTCGCGTCCAACAACTGCCCAATGCAGCCCTGGAAAAACCGCTCCAAGGAATTTTGATCACAGAGAAAGAGTGGCCATCGGATGTCAATAAGTGAGTGAAAGCACTTGAAAACGATGCGGATGCAGTTCGATAACTCCACGAGCAACACCGACATGTCAAACAGGAGCGATTCACTACTCTCCTGCTGCTGCTTCTGCGAAAGCTCTTGTGTCCACGCGCCTGTTAGCAGCTCGGCAAGAGACATCAGAGGTAAAAAGAGTGTATTGCAAAAATCATCCAGCTCGTCTGCATCCATCGTGATGAAACTTTCATGGAGCTTGCAGCACACACGCAAGACACCAAGAGCTCCTTTCAGTCGAAGCATCAGATCTACCCGCGCCTGTGATTCACACGAGACACTAAGTTTTTCCAAACACTCACCAACTATTGCCATTAGCTGTGGCATTAGCGTCGGCCAATTCAGCGGATAATCATAGCGGATGAGCTCCTGTGTGGCGGCAAGCAGCTGTCGGCGTACAAGCTCCGGCACATGTGGTGCACACTGAAACGGGACGATGCACTCTCGTACGGCACTCTTCACATCCGCCGTAAAGCATTGCTGGCGGTTCCAATCACAACGGTTCAATATGTTGCGCACACAAATAGATGCTGCATGTTGCGCGTGATGCACCTCTGCCGAAGCGCCATGCGGGATCTGCTGACAGGAGAAGCGAATAAGCTTCGGAAGAGCATTTGCATCTCCAGAGATTTGAGCGAGGGCCGTCTCTGCCCCTTCGCGGATGCCCTTGTCAGCGGAGAGGGTGTTGAGAAATATCTGCAACAGCACCTCGTCGCCCACCACACTCTGCATCCTGTATGCCCTTCTTCGCCCGCACCGCATACAGGGAAGACATCAAAAAGAGGGAGAGGACACATCAGATAAAGAAAGAGAAAATAAGACACGCCCTCTTCAGGAAATCATGCGGTCTGCGATGACACAAAGCAGGAAGAAGGGGGGAAGAGAGAAACAGGCCGACGGCAGTGCAGGTATTTTTTTTTTGGAAAGAAAAAAGGAAAAAAGGGGACGCCTCAACCTATCACCACATAACCTCTGTCACCGGCAACGGGAGCAGCAGAAGCAGAAGCAGAAGCAGCAATTCAAAATAAAGAGAAAAGAAAGAGGGGGGGTGGGAAAAAAATTGACGACATGAAAAGGCGGATGATATATATATATATATATATATATATTGAAGAAAAAGGGGGGAGGGGGGAGTTGCGTTCACAAGAGACAAAACTACATCCTTCCGGTGAGAGAGGAACCACACTTACTGCGAGGATACACAGCGAGGCTGCTGTTTCTACTTCAAACGATGCTGGTACTGTCGGAGGCCAAGTCGCTCAAAAAAACGTGGCGGTGGTACCTTGGAGAGCGGCACATGACTGTGCCACTGTGTCATCGCAACAAGGCGTCGCAATGGCGCACTCGTCAGCCGCTCTATGCTCCCAACGTTCAGCACCAAAATGCCGTGCTTCCCGCCGTACCACTGCATCAGCTGCATGCGATGCTCCGCCGTAAGCGCCTTAAATGCCGTAAGCGACATGAAGAGTCGTGGCAACACCTTCCCGGCAGGTGTCAATCCCATTAACTCCACGCTACCGCCAACGAAACATTTCACCTCTTCCACTGACAGGCGCAGCACAAGCCGAAACTCGCTTTTTAGATGCTGCTCGAACCGTGCCTCTTCCGCTGGGGAATCAAACCGCATGCATTCCGTTGCCCACGCACAGATCCCACCTATGCCGCACCAGCCCAGTACATCCATTGGAAGTGCCCCAACCCCCATACTGGGATGCATGCAGAGGTCTTTACTACTGCCTTGTATCGATCCAGAGAAGCGAAAACGGTTCTGTGTGGGGATGTCGAAGCCCTCAGGGGAGCATAGTCGCGCGAGAGCATCTGAATCGGCTGTAGAGAGCGCATAGGCAAACCGTCCATCTGATGAAAAGCACACATCCATACACCCATTCAGGTACTTTCCTGTCGACTGAAACTCCTTGCGAAGGTCTAATACACGCAGGGCTGTACCAAAAGCTTCATCGAGCTGAAGACCCCCTCGGCGTCTGAGAGGCCGCAGCAGCTGAGTCGTGGGGAGCCTGTGTGCTAGCGTAGGCAGAAGCGGATATAAAACCGCTATGCTTCGACTCGATTGTGAGGAGAGACCGCTGCGTCTGAAAAAGGAGTGGAATGAGATGCTGCAGCCCACAAACATGTTTGAAATTTCATGCGCATCACATCGGTGTGGTCCGCACTCTTTGCTCATGTGCAGAGTGCAGATGGTGAGGCCCTGCACCGAACAAAGAGTGTTTGCTACCCGACGCTGATCCATTAGGCATTGAGCCTTACTCTCTTGATTCAGCGCGAAGAACGGCTCCTCAACTCCGCTTGTGGTTTCAAGCGAAGAAGTGGAGTTGCAAACCGATGAGTCTCTTCTGTTGCTGGGAAACACATCAGGGGGTTGATGTCGTTGCTTCCACCAGTTGTCGCTCAAGAACACCTCGTTTCCTTCGAACTTTTTTTCCCCTCCTCCTCCTCCTCCTCCTTGTTCAGAGGTAGATAAGATACCCTTGCAACCTGCAGTATAAACGCCGGCGTCATTTTCACTATTCTTATCACTGCTGTCACTACTACTATCCTTATTATCAGCAAGCTGCTGAACAACCTCGTAGGAGTCAAAGCGACCGCTTTGGCGCAGGCGACGGCATTGCTGTTGTAGCTCCCTTATGAACCGATAAGAATCACTGAGTTTTGCCTTGATGCACTCCGCCATCTCCCGTTCCAGCTTCAGCTCCTCCTGCAGAAGCGCGTTGGCCTCTCGAATTTTAAAAAGGGACTGCACACAGACATCCCCGCTGACCATACCCCTGGTACTGGCAGCAATGCTATCAACATCAGCGGAAGCTGCATGGCCCGTAGTAGTGGCAGATGAAACAAAAGGTGAAGCCACCTCAGCCTCCGCCGCTCTACGCTGTGACTGATGGCTCTTCGCTTCCTCTAGTGCAAGCTCTAGCTGAATTTTCTCACCACGCACCTCCTCCAGGCGGCGCAGCACCATTGTCACAATATCTGCCTTGCCTTCCATAACCGGTGTGGCGCACAAGACACTAGCGTCACCATTCTTGTCATCTTTTATCTCTTTCTGAGAAAGCATGTCTATCACCACTCGCATGTTTTCCACAATCTCCCGCAGCGACTTAACCTCCTCTTCTTGGGGTGTGGATTGGGGAACCTCAGGAGTTTCTTGTGAATTGTTGCCTATCTTGCTAGTGTCATCCTTCTTCAGCTCAGCGACACTCGCCGTTATGCTCTCCAACACAAAGGCCACGTTTGAAATGCTGATGCTCCCCCGCCTCACATCACCGGAGTTTGGTGAGCTTTGCAGGAGCGCAGCCAGCCTTTCTACCTGGCAACAAACAATCCCAATCGCTGCGTCGCGATCTCGCAGCTCTTGGTGAATCTTCTCCTGCTGCCATTCCATCTCTTTCGTCAACGTCGTCACACAACGCCGAAATTCCTGCAGCACACTCATAGTGTAGGTAGCCGGTGGGGAATTTTCTAGCTGCTGCTCTAAAGTCCACACATGGAGTTTGTGCGGCTCGTGTGTAGAAAGCTGCAGTTGGCACTGGGACGCTGCGGCAGCAGCAGCCTCCTCCGTAGCATCCAGAAGGCGCCGCATCTCTGCTGTGCGCTTCCCCTCGTCTTCCAGTTTGCGTCGACTGCTATTCAGCGCATGTTCGCCTTCACGTAATTTCTCGTTGGTTTCGTGGAGGCGGCTGCGCAGGTTGTCAATCTGGTGCACTGCCGCCTGCATTACAATGACAGCGTGCTGGGCGTGAATGCCACTTTGTTCCACGGAAAACACGGCCGGTGTGCTCTGCAACTCGTCCACACTCTTCACCAAGAACTGCATGTCTAGTGCGAAACTGAGCGCCTCAGCTTCGTTGCAAACGCATTGCATGTCGCTCTGCATTCGCTGTATACAACTGTCTGATGTCGTGTGTATTTCTTTAATGCGGTTCACATTTCCGAAATTTGGACTCATGTTAGGGATGTCCTGAATTGTAAGAGATGAAGCCATGACAAAATCCTTGTAAAAATTGGTCTCCCTTTCCATATAGGAACGCCTCGAGACGATGTCAAACCAAACGGTAAAGCGCCCATGTGTCTCCTGCAGTTCGATGAATTCTCTTCCAAACATCTCGTCCTGCAGCAGAACACAGTGGGTCTTCGGCTTTTCGGAATCAGACCCATGGCGCTGCTCTAAGTGCGCAAAGCGGGAAATGCGGTGCTGCAAGAGAGCCTCTTGCATGACGACAGACTCCGTTCGACGCCGAAGCGCCTCTCTCGTATGCCACGTTTTCACCGAGCTGAACCACTCCAGCAAGGCCACGTGCTCCATCCGGTATTGGAGCAGGAGCAGTATGCGGCAGTACTTCTCCTCCTCTTCGAGAGACGGTGGCAGAATGTCTGCCGTGGAAGCGGCATAAAGAGGGGAAGCAGCAGCAGCAACCGTATTACTACCACCCAGACGCGCACACGTCTTCCTGAAAGAAGGAGAGATGCAGAGGCGCTCTGGGGCTTCTGTCACCGCCTCTCCTCGCCTCAATCCACCCGCCGGTGCGGGCAATACCATCAGCACCTCGCTCATGTTGCCCCTCTGATCTCCCCGGCACTACACTCCCTGGTGGAAGCAGCAGCAAATGCAAAAAACTTGAAAATGTTGGTGGCTCAATCAATTTTCCCTCCTTTCCTTTACGTTCACAGGCAGAAAATGGAGCCTCTTTTCCACTTCACAGTATAACACAAGAGAGAAAAAAAAAAATGTCACCACATCATATGGCGGCAGGGAAATAAGAAGAGGGTAAGCGAGCAGGAGTACAACAGCACGAAGAAACAAGGGAACAAATGCAGAAATTAATACATGAACCTACATGTCCCTTTCTCTCTCTCTTTCTGTATGCATGCGCGTTGAGAGGAAGAATATACATGCACGCACTCACCAAGAGAGAGAGAGAAGACGCAAGTGAAGTGCGCCACTCACCAATATATATATATATATATATATATATATATATATATCCCGCTTAACTCCCCACATGAGCCGTCCGTTGCACACACAACCAGACACTCTTCGACGCATGCACAGCAGCAGAAGCTGCAAGTGGAATCCAGATGGGAAGAAAAGGGCGTTGCATCTCTCATTGCCTTGTTTACGAAGAAAAGAATGGAACAGAAATTACAACTAAAAAAAAAAATGAAAACTGCAGCCACAACAAGAGCAATAACTTGAGAAAAATAAAGGTAGTAGCCTTCCTTTACTCAGCCACGGCGATTCCGCTAAATGAGAGAAACCCACTTTTGGGTGGTGGCGGCGTGCTGGATCCATGGGTAACAACTGCAATCATCATTGATCCCGCTGAGCGATCACTGATGCTCTCAATGATCGACAAATCCGGCACGATACACCCACCGCCACCATACCAAGATGTCAATGCGGTACGGTTTTCTTTAGAAAGTGATTGAAGGGCCCGAGAGGAGATGACAAGCTGCCGTCTCACTAAAGCGGGTCCTGGCAGCCGCGAGGCGACCTCCGCGCAGTCAGTCGCAAATTTTCGCATCTCCGGACAGCTAAGATGCAGAACAGTATGATAAGTCGCGTGTAGATGCGGCATGAACCGCCGTCGCTCAGTGGGTGATTCAAAGGCCATGTTGTCCAGTGCCCATGCACATATTCCCGCGCCAACCCAACCGAGGCTCACAGAAACAGCAGCATCCTTAGAAGAAGAGGAATAAGACGAAAGACCGCAGCAACCGTGGTTGTGATAGCAATAGTAGCAAAAACAACTCGATGAATCCATGGAAAGTTCACCGCAGAGTCTCTGTACAAGATGCGAAATTGCCTTTCGCGCTGCCTCACCAGCGCTGGCAGCTCCACAGCAAACATACATGAATCTTACGTCCACCGAAAAGCGAACGGCCGCACCACTAAGGTACACGCCAAGGGCTGCTGCCTCTGCCGCCTCCGCTGAATTCCGCAAGTCAATGACGCTCATCGAACCACTTTTTTCCCTCGCGGCTGTGATAAGAAGAAACTCGAGATTTCTGTGAGACGCCTCCCACCGCCGGTGGGGCGCCAGTGGGTAAAACACTACCGCATACCTTGTTGGCTTGTTTTTACCATCTGTGTTCGTCACCCACTGGTGCAGCGATATGCCACGTTCCGCAAAGAGGCTGAGTGACCGCTTCGGACATGTTCTGGAAGCATCCTGGGGAGAAAGAGGTAGCAAGATGGCACGAAGACCAAACAAGGATTTCACCATCAACAGGAAGCAACGATGCTCCTGCAGGGCCGCTTGGTGCACCTCGTAGCCCCATGATTCCATTGAGAACCCTTTCATCAAGCTAGCTTCCAGTGTTGGTGGTGGTGGTGTCCCAAGATGATCTCCACTCTTGGCGTCCAACAGAGAGGGTGATACAGCAACAGAAGGGGGGAAATCGCCCGGTTTTACCTCGGCTGCTACTCTTTCCCCCTTCCTCCCTGAGGCCTCGGCCCATTCTTGGCCATTTCTGCCTACCCCTTGTTTTAATGCGTAGCATTCTGCTCGTGACTCCTCTAACCGGTGAAGGGCCAGTGTTAGCGCATCGAATTTTCCGTTTGCACCATCACAGGTCACCATAACATCCCCATGGCGGCCCCTGCAGTTGCCCGCAACCTCCTGCACCAGTAGGTCATTCACCCTGTCGTGTACGGCTTTCACGACTTCCTGAGGGGTGCACAAGCCGCCACCACCCTGCCCACCTTTGGAGACCCCCGCACAGGCTCTTCCCCTTCGGTCCTCGCAACGCGCTTTCAGATTCATGTGAGCTGACAAATCGTTCAGCGCCTGGCAAATATCGCTAATCTCCTCCCGCAGCTTCTCGAGCTCTGTCGCTTGTTGATCCAGTGCCAGTTTTGTAGCATGCTCTCTTTCTTCCGAAAGCCTCTGCATCTTCATGGCACGTGATGAAAGCGGCGTGCACATCACAGCAAGGCATTGTTGGAGTTCCTCCATCTGCTGCGAATAATTTGAAGGCCTTCGCAGCTCCACCTTGTTCGCATCGCCACGTCGTTCGAAGTGAAGAAGACGCTGCAATTGATACTTTGAAAGTGCCTCTTTCACTGTGAGGTTGCGCTCCCGCTGTTGCCAAGCGCACATCAGGCAGAAAACGTGACACCTAGTAATGTAGTTCATGCGTACCTGACTCTCATCAAGTGCGATCAACTCACGGAGAGCCCTATCTGCCTCTTCTATATCCTGAAGTGAAAGCCGGGTGTTATGACGGCTAGTCCATCCACCCTCCACAAATGTGCGGATCTATTCATAGAGCGCCATATGTGTGTAGGGAACTGCCGGTAAATAACAGAGCTTCTCTTCAGCAGCAGCATCAATTGCACCACCAGTAACGTTTTTATCGGTTGCACAGAACGCACGAGGCTCCACAAAAATTATATCACTCATTATAGTTTCACCGCGCACTATGTTTTAAGGAAGGGGTGAGGAGAAAAACGCAGGTAGTGCAGGTAGCGGCATTCCCCAACGAGTATCTCCGACATCTCTCCCACCACCCTCCGAAGCGAATACCACCACTAATCAATATCACAGAGTTTCAAAAGAAAAAAATTTGTTGTTGCTTTTCTTTTTTTGTTTTTTCTTTTGCGTTATACAAAAAAAGAAAAGCATGTACACACGTACACATATACATACATGCGTATATAGTGTCATTTTTTTTTTCTTTTGTTGTTGTTGGTATCGTTGAGAGTATGGCGGCCAGCATCAGCGTCGGTGGAAACGGCAATTATGCGCTGTGACTTGAACCGGTGTTACGTGCCCTTTCCGCAATGTCGTTAAGGTGCAGTACGTGCGCTGATATGCGCCGCAGATGCTCGCCAATTGCGGAAAATTCCCCCTCTAAAACCTTAAAGTGCCAAGATACGTCTTGAAACGGGCGATCTGAAAAGCCTGCATCGCTGCACCACGGGGGCGATGTGGCATCATTTGGTCCGGGCCCTCCCGGGACACACACACTGCCACGCCGATGTTCGGTGGAGTTTGTTCCCGAGAAGACGCTCATCCTCGCAGTACTGCAGAAGGAGTTCCCCGTAGTCTTTCCCAGGTTGTTGTCTTCGTTGCTGTTGCTGTTGTCATATGGATGGCCTAGACCTTGTGAAACCCCCGCGCTGCATTCCTCGCTGTTTTTTCCGCTGGGCGATGGGGGTGTCTCCGAATTGGAGAACATCATTGTCCGCATGAGGTGGTCCTCCGACAAACTCGCACCCAACAGCCCGCATGTCTTGTAGAACACTTGCGTCTCGATCTCAGCAATCTTGCGAAGCTCGCGCACAATCTTCTCCTTCGTGACCGAGGTGCCGAATGCATCCATATGACCTGACGCAAAATCCTCCTCAATCTCACGCAGCTCCGCCTCCACGCTGTTGAACTCCCCCGGATGCATGTGAGTTGCCGTTTCTGCGGGGCAAAGGCTAAACAAGGGGGAAAAAAAAGTAGGACGTATTGTCCTACACAATAACAGCAATGACGGGAAGGCAAGAGAATAGAAGAAATAGGCTCGAAAAAAAAAAAACATCTGGAGGTGGCGTGAAAAGAAGCAGAGCCAGTGTCTCTTCTGGACGGAGGTGAACTGCCAAGCAACTAAAAAAAAAAAAACTAATCAGGGAAGTCGATCGGGATAAAACTAAACCACTAAGTGATTTCAATGTCAGAAAAAAAAATGGCATGTGCCAAGACCCGCAACACGTCCATTCATGCACTGTCGCATGTTTGATATATATATATATATATATACCCCCTCCCTACCGATCTTCTATGTGATGTAGTTTTCCACGTGCAGATTTGGGACAAGTTGTCGCAGCACCACCTGCCCCGTCACCAACTCCTTTGTAATGACGTCTATGGTTGAGTGGAGAACAGAAACACGCCGCTTTGCTTCCTCAAGTTTTACCCCCTTTCGCTTACGCAACTCCTCCTCTTGATCCAGCTGCAGCTTACACAACTCCCTCTCGCGGATAAGTTGTTCGATTTTGGCGTCTAATCCCTGCACCTCTACGCGCAGCGCGTCTTGCACCAACTCGTGCCGCTGGGCAAGCTGGGCAATATCGCCCACCTCCTCCATGGCACTCTGTAATTCCTCACGATATACGCGGACACGGCGGATGGTACTCAGCAGCCGCCTTGCATGCCGCTCAGCTAATTCCGCCTTATCGCCATTGCACTGACTGTAGATGATCTCCCGAACCTCCGTCGGAAGTGGTCCCTCCATCAACGGGATGTTGCTCTCTCCCGAATCAACGTATTGCTGTAGCGGCTGCGAGGACAAAGACAAAGAGGTGGAGGTGGGGGAGGGCCTCGAGGGCGACATGGACGACAATGTGGTGTTAGGCTCTTGATGCATGACCAACGCACCACTGTCCGAGTAGCACGAAGATGATAGCGTCATCTTTTTGTTCATTGCTGTTTTGTTGGTAGCTCCCGAGTACATTTGCTGCAACTCCGAAACTCGCCTCCGTTGCTGCTGTTGTCTTTCATGCAGTGACGTCATGTTGATACATTCAGCATTCGCGAGAGGTTTCTCCCGTCGTATGTTGTCAGCGGAGCCGTGCAACACCAGACGATCGGGACGATGCATTGCAATAGGGCAAAGGCGTTAGGGAACCACACGGGTATCTCCTCC
Organism: Trypanosoma platydactyli; assembly: GCA_030849675.1. Lineage (NCBI taxonomy): Eukaryota > Euglenozoa > Kinetoplastea > Trypanosomatida > Trypanosomatidae > Trypanosoma > Trypanosoma platydactyli. The sequence continues at coordinate 552 of JASANU010000685.1, read as the reverse complement.
TCGTCTTCCTCCTGCAGCCGGAACACAACTACACGCCCATCACACGATAGAAGAAAGGCAAACAAATAGTCATTTAACATGGGGCACACACAACGCAGATATCAGCTGGGAGTAGGGGAGAAGCAGAATAAGCCACGGCAGTTAATGAGATGTTGAAAAAACGAGTTATGAACACAATGATTATTACAGACGTTATTGCTTCACAAACTGGGCATCTAAAGGCATTCTCCCCCCCCCCTATTTCGCTACACGACGGACAACAACGATAGGAAAGGAAAATAGCCTCACCCCTTTTTTTTTCTGCTTTCAAAAGAAACCAACCAAATAGAGTTTTTTCGCGTTAAAACATAGTGCTTGTGGTATGTACGGATGAGCAGAGAGGTAAATATTTCGTCCTTTAAGTCCCTTACAGGATTCCGAGCTGTTATTCTCAATTTCAGGCTTTAATGAAGAATGAGTGGTGGGGAAGGTGCAGGCAGCGCCTCCCCTCGCCTCCCGCACGAGGCAGACACGAGGGGCTTTAGGTTTTCCGCGAAGAAAATCTACGAGGCG
>JASANU010000684.1:0-23415 GCA_030849675.1 Trypanosoma platydactyli | reverse complement strand
CGCCGTCATTCCGTACGGCCTTAGGATCTTCTCGACATCCCTTGTGGCGAGGGTTGTTAACTTCTCGTTTTCCCCCATGTTTATTACCTTCCGCACGCGTATTGCGTCCTTGTCCCCGATGACGGCGTGCCCTGCTGCCCTGTACGGGTCGCTCTTGAACGTTTTTGGCAGCGTGCCGCAATCGAGAATTAGGGCGTTTGGGTCGTGTGGATGTGGAATTAAGTTTTGTCGCTACAGGAGGTTTATTTCTCCCCATCGACCGGCGGTTGCCCACGCCAGCCGGAACGCCACGAGGTCTCTCTCGCGTGGAATTGTCTTGCTGATAAAATCGAGTTCCCATTTTTGCATCGGTCACGCCTGCCGCACGGTGCTTGCCATTGCCTCCTTTCGAAGTCCTGCGAGAAACATGTGGGTCAGTGCACGTGCCGCTCCCAGCATTGTGAGCAAAGTGTGTGTACATTGTACCGCACTGCCCTTCCCCAACTGTAGACTTGTGATGAAAAGCGGAACGCTCTCCTCTCCGGCCACCAAACCGTGGTGCGCCGCGACATCGCAGAATCTTCGCATGATCGACACACTCTGCTCCCAGGTTGACGTTTTCCACATTTTTTTCGCCATCCTGTTTGCCCCCGAGGCCAAAACCACCACGCACGGGCTTGTTGATGGTGCCGAGATTGTTGCCACCGCGTTTGTTGAGTTGCTCAGAGTTTCGTTGTCTAACCTCCATTTTTTTGTTTCTTTTCCTCTCTTCTTTGCATCTTTGCTTCGTGAAAATGGGTTTGGGGGGAGAGGCTTTTCCGGTTTCCACCACACCTCTCCGGCCTCGACTGGCTGCAGGCCCCGGGATTCATTTGTTTCCGGGGCCATCTTCCGTTTATTTGGTGGATCGTAAGAGTTTTCTCTTTCGGGACAATCCTGCAAGTGGAACTGCAGTGCCCTATCCGCCCGCATCGGAAACAGCGTGCCTGCTGTGGTGGTGGTTGCGTACCCTTGCGCTTCGCTTTTTGCACGGCGCAGACGAAGAGGTCCTCCGCTGTTTCAGCGTCTTCGATAGCGTCCCGGATATCCTGAATTCGTGTTCCGGGGAAATCCTTCACCGTCTGCAGCACCCTGGGATTAATGCACAGTCGCCTCCCCAGACGATATGAGGCGTCCGACAGCCCATCATTCTGAAGGGAAAGAGCCCAACCAGAGAGACATTCCCACGCATGCGTGTATGCGTGCCCCTCTTATTCAATGGGGTTTGAAAAACTGTATGATAGGCGGCTGGCATGTGTTCCGGTGACGTTTCCATCACGTACTCCACAGCTCCCTCAAACGACCGGATTTTTACCTCTGGCATTACAAGTGTTATTTCGCCGGATCTTCGTCGCAGCTCCTGAATTCCTCGAACTCCATGACCGATGTTGTCCTCTTGCTCCCTTAATTTTGGGATATTCCCCTGCCAAAAAGAGATTACCTTTTGGGGGGGATTTGTCTTCTTGCGTGTCTGCGGAACCGGGTCAGAGTGGCGTTCTTCCGGCATCTCAGAAGACATATCGTTTTGCACCGCCTTCTCCGATAAATTTGTGTTTTGTCTGCGCGCCCTCTTTGCACTGCGAAAAACGGGAGTTTCCTTCATGGACTCTGCCCGCACCATTTCCAGCTCCGCCGCCAACTGCGTATTAGCAGCCAGCATCTGCAGGGGTTGTGTATGTAGCATCTGGACTTGCTCATTTGACGACTGCTGGATTTCCGAGACTTGCCATTCCATTTGTGCCCGTACACTTTCGCAATCATGCGTCAGTTGGGACTCTCGCAGTTCGAGGGCGGCCCATTCGGCGCCCAATGCCTCTCTAGCCTCGTTAAAGGCCTGTAGAAAAACTTCATGACGCGGCATGGGGAAAGACACAAGTGAATAGCGTAGATTAATGAAATCTGCCTGTTGATCTAAATTGCCACCGACCTTCACGATTAGGTTTCCTCTTCCATTCAAACTCATTGTGCCAACAGTTTTAGAAATAATATAAGGGCTTTGTTCAGGCCGATATGTAAAAGAGAAAGCTGCGGAGCCGTGGTGACTGATGGATGCCTTGAAAGCTCTCACGCAGGTACTCTCCATTCCACATCGGAGTACGTCGGACGTATGCTCGCCAACATCGCTATGATGATAGATAAAAGTTACTGATGTACACTTACATTTTTTTCAAGCAGAAAATCTATGTGACGCCACCTGCGTGTAACGAAAGTTATTCTAATCGTGAGAGAAAAATTGATAATAGCAGTGGGTTCGACCACTCCTGCCGCAGGCTCTCAAAAAAAAAAATGAAAGTCAAATTCCGAATGAAAGAAGAAATTTTCTATTCCGTTTATCATCGTTCTTCTCCCAGAAAAAAGAAAAAAACGGGCACATTCTCACTGAAGCTTAGGCATCGTATTGTTGATGTTGTTGTTTTCTGGGGAGGGTAGGGGGATGTGGTTCCTTTTCCCGTAGAACCAAACATACGGATCCACACCTAGACACACAACTTTTTCTCATCATCACCCAAAACTTTCACTTCTGCCTCCGTACGTACGGCCGTCTTAAGGTATGTGTACCAGAAAACTCCAGCGAGAGTAGTCAGTACCCCAATGAATTTACTCCAGTTCATCTCATCAGAGAAGAGAAAATAACCAAAAAGTAGAATTATGCATAGCTTGAAGTGACCCAAGACATTGTAAGTAACGGGGGATGTCTTTCCAATGACAAGAAAGATAGATATGTTCACGAGAAACGCGACCACACCGCTAATAAAGAGTAATTTGAATGTCCTCGGGCAGGGGCATATAATGTCAGGCATCTCCGTGAAACATGCGATGGGCAGAAGTATCAATGTAGATATTGGTGCCTGATAAAAAAGCAACTGGCACGAGTTACACTCCAATTCGATCTGCTTTGTACCGACCCATATCTGATACTGACATGTGACAAGAAGAGCTGACATGGCTATGAAAAACCCGGTAGTAGTGACTTCTCCATCTGTCACAGTTGCTGTAGCCACACCGATGCAGATCAGGGCAAGAGAAAGTTTAATCCTCAGGTTAAATGTACGTTTGTATATAAACATCTCCATCAGCACAAGCAGTGGCGTGGTGAGCACCTTGGCGAGCTGATAGAACCCGACAGAGTTGTACAGCAGTGATGTGTTCGTCAGAACCACAAACCCACAGAAACTTAAACTCAGTGGGAGTATCCGGATTATATTGATTCGTTTAAACTCAAAAACGCCACACTTAAGACAAAAAAGGAGCCCAACAAACGTCATAGCAGAATGAATCGTTGTCAGTGTGATGGTGGCCCTGAACCCATGCCCGTCAAAAATCCATTTATTAATGACGATGATAAGAATACTACTGATCAAATTAAGCAGCAAGCAAGATGCTGTAATCAGTCTCTTCGGGAAAAAAAACATGGCCTCAACCAGGTGCAAAAAAAAAAAACGAGATGTGTATAACGAGAGAGCGAAATATCACCACAGTCCTTTTGAAGCGAATAAATAATTCTCAGCGAACCTAAAATCTTGAACGAAAACAGGACAGAAGACAATAGAAAGAGCAAGGCATTTTCTTTCAAGCAGACACACGTGTACAGAAATGTATTTTTTTTGTCAAACATTATTTTCAGTTAAGAAAATACACGGAAGAACAAGAGAGAAGATAAAAAAAAAAAAAGAGGAAACATAAATGTAGACAACAAAAAAGAAAACAAGACCAGAGAAAGGCTCAAGACGCAGGATAGAGAAGTTAAAGAAACAAAACCCAAATGGAAAACTAAAAGGTGCTTCGTACACCGTCTCCGCCACGCTATATTCCCTTCCATACAGCTTTTTATCCCTCCTTTTTTACTTGTATACTACTTCTTATTATCTCTGCTCGCATTCCTTACCTCTCTTCCTATTTCGTTGTTATCACTTTCTTCCAAACACAGTTGGAGTTCCTGTTTCATCAGCCTTTTTGATTTTACTCTTCTCATGCCCCTCCTGATCTCCGATTACTCGGTGAGTTTGGGTGCCTTACTATGTGAAGAAGTAAGACACTATAAGTACACATTGTATCGGAAATAATACGCATCATAACTGGGCTAGAGGTAAAGCCAATCAGCATCTGCTGCGCTGGCAGCCCAACCAATGCCGAGAGTGATGAAACTCCCGCGAGGTCGACGGAAAGACATTCACCCACTTGCACTGCAAAGGCACCCAAACCTCCGACATGTCTCTCCCGTGGGGAAAGTGCCACAAAAGGAGGCACAAGACGGTGTGCCTGGTGCTGGCTGTTGATGTGCAGTGCGCGGTACATTGCCATGGGGATGGGACAGCAGCTAGCCACACGACGGCTAAACATAACGCCTTAATCGCACCCCTCACTTATTATCCTCTTCCCTTTTATGCGTTTCCCCCTTTTTATTTATTTATTTTTGCTGCCCTATTGATTTATCAAACCATTATTGGCAATAGAATAAAGGGGAAAAAAAAACATATAGAAAAAAAAACAGTGGCTATGTCATAGCAGAAGAGCCGTATTTCTCTTTTCCCTTGCCAACTCAGTACGGCTTCAACCGCCGCTTTTCTAGAAAAATATGCCCGTTGCAACTTCAAGCTCACACACATCTATGAAATTTGTGTAATTCACAAACAGGTTATTACCCTGTGATGCTTATCTAATCCATCTACGATACACAGTTCACACTTTCTTGCCTCTACAATTCATACTTGGGTGGCAGCCTCCGGGAGCCCTCAACGCCTGCACGCATCAATTCGCGGTGAGGCAAATACTGCAGAGCACCATCCTCCAAACAAAGCAAGTCCTTTACGAATCGACCAATGCGCATCTGTGTTTCATGATCTTCTGCCGTGCGTGTCCAAAGGCTCAGCTTCCACTCCTGACGCCGCTCCGTACGCCTCAGCGCCGCTCCGCAGACTTCTGTTTCGGGGCAAGGAAGCTGTTCTCCAATCAATGCAATGCAGAGGGTCTCCCAAGCCTCATCAACTTGTGGCAAGAGGGGAGGTGCGGTAGGTTCTCCATCTTTTGTCTTATCACCACCCTGAGAGCGTCCACCCTCGGCATCCCCTTCTTCCTGTTGCCGCCCCTGCCGCTGCTTCGGCTGCGGAAAACAAACCACCCAGCGACCTCCCCGTCGGTTGGCTTCGTGCTCCCACATGGGTGCAATGTTGCGCCGGAGCATGTAGTACGTGATACCCGGTGCTAGTTGAGAGGGTGAAAGAGTGCATGTTACTATCCCCCAAAATCCCTCGGCGTTGTCAAAGAGGCCAATGCTGCGTGCCTTATCCAGCCAAGTGGTCTTCTTTTGCCTATTTGGGGGTGAAGCGCACCTTTTCTTTGCGCTTTCACGCACAACGGGGTTACCCATCGCCCCAAGAATAGAATCCGGAAGGACACACCACATCTCCCACACACCCCAGAGCGGAGTAACGCAACTGGGCGGGTGAACAGCCAGTTTGGGCTCATCAGGCCGTGACTTCAGTCGCGTCTGCATCTATTGTTCTCGATTCTGTTCCTCCTACTGCAAGAGGGGGTTCAGGGTCACAAATACCCTCTTGAATTGTTAAAAAATCTAACGAGTCCCACTCTTGTTTCACCTTTACATCAGAAAAGGAGAAATATGAGGGGAAAGGGGGTGAATTATTGTTTCTGAGTAAATACACAAGTACAGAATTAACATCACCTCATCTTGCCATATACCCATGATACCCACACATAAGTATTCCCAATCATAATCCATCAACTTACTACTTACCAAAAGAACTAAGCCTCCAAGATCTCTCATTCACCGGCCGCCTCCGCTACTGCTGCCGCTGTGAGATGAGCTTTCAGAAAGAGTCAGTAAAATAAAAACTCAAAGCAATTAACGCCTCCAAAAAACTATTTCTACCTTCCCGGAAAATTGCGACTAAAGAAGAAACCAGATCCACAGGTTGCAAAAATGACTGACGCCCTTCGCCACCACCCGTTCAGGAAAGAAGTAAAAGACCACGCGCGACTTCCCGGAGTTATATTTATCAAGCCGAAAAAAAAGGAAAAAAGAAAAAAGTTCCCCGACCGCCTGAAAATCTGAGAGTCCTCTCAGATTTTGTAACAACTTTTTTCTGACAACAAAGAAGACATATTCAGCAAGGAATTGCCACATTCAGAGAGTTGTAGTCAAAAACAAAAGGGAAAGCACTTGGGACTGCATGCACTCGAATATCATTGGACTGTCTTTCAAACTGGATGCCAACCCGCGTTGCAAGAACCCCTTTACCCCTGTTGAGATGTGCAACTGCCGCCCCCCACCGCCAAGGTTTACGCCACTGCTGGACACACCCAAGTGCACCTTTGGCAAATTGAACACAAACCGTTCGCATCCCGTGTGAAGAATACAGCAAGCCAGATCAGCAGCAAAAACACTCGTTTGCTTTATACGTTTGGTCATTGTGTTCTGGCCCGTCTCGCGCTCTGATGACGGCAGGGAAGCAATCCTTACATTACCCCTGGCCTCCATGACAGATGGTGATAAGCGTTGCGTTTGACCCGGTTAGAGTAAAACGAAATACTTTCTGATGCAAGGAAACCCCCATCACACCCCGCTTGTAGTTTGCTCATTAGTTCCATAGTGTTCTTATAGGAGGTCTAAACCTTCTAATATAGTATCATTGTTATTGCTGCCGCTACTTTTGTTACACCTGTTCCTTCCCCCAACCAGCATGATGTCCAGGACCCCTTTCGGTGTTGAATGCGGCGTGAACGCATTTGGCTTTTGGAGCCCCCTAGGCCTTTTCTCAAAAGGCTCCTTTGTCGAAGCACAGAACCGGCCAAAGACGAGTTGCAGCATCATGCAAACCTTCTTTTTTTACACTGTGACAGCGGTGCTGGAAATTATGGCACACCAAAAGGCGTAACACCAGACTATTCTGTCACCAAGTTCCACAGCTGCCACACCATCTCAAGAAGGCTGAGTCCGTCATTGCACGAAGAGCGTATGTGGAAACGGGTTTCCTCCTCCTGAATTTTATTGCACCCTCGAAGTCTACTGCACTAGTTAGAGCAAACCAAACCACATCGGCAATCTCAATACTTATACCTCCCCAACCCAAGAAAAAAAAAAAAACTGGCCTAGACAAGAGACATTAGCCGCCCGAAGAATTTGAAGCTTGCCCCAAAAAAAAGAAAATAATAATAATAATTGTGTGTACTTCCGTGAGAAAAAACAAACTCCGCAACAGCTATGCCAGTATTTTCCACTTCTATGTTGGGAGGTCTCAACGAAGAGATGCCTATTTTGGCGTAGATGTGTCACCAAGAAGAATAAAGGAATGAATTACAAAAAAGGGGGTGAAGAGAATATAAACATTTCTCAAATATAAAACAAGTAGATAGTCTCTAAACAATATGTGGGACAGCAGTACACAAAATAGTCAAATAGATTTACTTGACGCACAACAGCAGAGAGCTAAATTCCATTTGGATTCATCCCCCTCTTTTGACAGGGCATCTAGTGTTGTTTATCTCCACTTGCAGCTATGCGGGCCTGCCGCCGCTCTCTAGCAAGGCACTTCATCAAATCCGTCTTGTACGGAAAGTAGCAGCTCACATGCTTCATGTGAAGCTCATATCCCTCAACGTGGTCGGAGGTCATGCAGGTGTAAAACATGACATTCTGTTCGTAGCATGGGTGGTCCAGCTTCATCTCGGGATCAAACGGATAAAAAGGGTGGCGGCCAAGAAGATCATTTATGTGTTTCTGGCCAATCTCCGGTGGTGGCATCTTCTGAAGGTACGCCGTGTCACCGTACATCCAATTGATGGCTCGGCGGAAGTACGTGTCCTCCGACATTCAAATGCAGACCCCAAGCCAGGCCAACAGCGGCACTAGCTACATCATTTTTCATGCAACACAGATGCAAACCAAACACGCAATAAAAAAAAAAACAATAATAAAAAAAAAAATTAAAAGGGGGGTTGAAAGGTACGGTAAACAGGGAGTGGGTACATCATTCGTAGTTTGACCACGGGGTCCCTCAAAAATAAAGCCCAGAGCACTCATCCTGTAAACCTTTGAGTGCCGTGAAGAAAAGCATGAAATCCAACGCAGGAGTATCCGATGAAACGGAAGGAAAACTTACGTAAATCGAAGGGGTAAGAGAGAAAGAAAATATGATTTCCTAAGCCATTGATACGCTGGCAATTAAAGAACATCGCGGTAGGTATCCCTCATGTCAAAATGAAACCTTGCACCGTTCCCAACAGATAGCTGAATTTCAGCCTCCCCTTTCGCCGACGCCAAGCTGTCCATAGCAACAATACCCGTCATTCGAAGAATCTGTCCAAGGTACCGTAGCACGATAAGAATCTGATGCTCGGTTAGTGAAGTATAACGGGAAAAATGAAGGATGAAGAAAATACTGACGCATACAACACATTCAACAGTTTCTAAAACATTGAAGGCAGATTCCCAAAAATTGCCTCGCATCACAGCGAGCCGAAGAGCAATTTCACTCGCGAAAAGAAGGGTAAGTACTCCCTCTGCCAAATGGTACCAAGAAGACAAGACATATGTCGTGCTAAAAAAGCTGATCAGTAAAAGCATGAGAGATGCGGCAGCGATGCAGTAGTTGAGTTTCGGTCCAAAAATGAGAAAATATAGGCCTTTAAGTCTCTCACGAAGGGGTATCCTATGCGAGCTCTCAGTGAAAGAAACTGGGCGCGGGTAATCCGTCAGCATCCCATGCAGCCGCAGAGAGGAATAAAACTCCAGTGTTGGAACTCTACTTTTTTCTTCCCTCCGACTGCCTTGTTACTATCGAGGAAAGGATGAGGAGGGGGAGAGAAGAAAAAAAGTCCAGTAAGAGACTTGGCCACTAAAATTAGAGATCAGCCACTCATCTCTTAGAAACTCCCTTGTTGATTTATATCGCTTCGATTATCAGGAAACCCAGACAAGGAAGGATATTTAAAAATATAACTGGTGATAATTATGGCGATCCGAAACTCATACCTGTTGCTGTTTCTGTGAACGACCGCGGTGGTCCTCTCAAAAAAGATTCCTGGTTGGATGAAGCGACTCTGGCAACACCCGACGAACTTGTCGCACCTGACGTCTATATCGTCGATACAAAAGGAAAAGCAAACACCATGGTTTACCTCAGCGCACCCACACCTGATTTAGTCATCTTCTGCAATCCTTTCCATATCCGACAGCTGTATGAAGCACATTGAATTAAACATCCACAAAGAATGACATCGCACAGGAACTATAGAAACAAGTAGACAAGGAAGACCTCGTCCCTAACCACCTCCACGAAGAGCTCTCAGTGTTTTGTGTAGCCCCAAACCCCGATTGACATACCCTTCACAGTCGGTCTATCCACAGTCCCAAATGTCAGAGATAGGACTCAGAAACGATGAAAAACATTTTTTTTTTTTACTTTTCCTCCTTTACAAAAAATATATACTCATCATCACACAAGTAAGAAAAGCAAGGTCAACAACACCCATCACTTTCAACTTTCCTTTGCTCCCTTGAAGAGACTCTCATTCAAAAATTCAAGCAAGGGCAGAGAGCAAGCCATGAATACTTGAAGGGTTCCCGAGAAAAAAACTATTAAATTACTCAAAGATGTTCACTGTGCCCCAGACATCAAACATAAGTTGGCCCTTCTTCTCCAGTAATAGAACACGCTGCTCACGTACACTCTCATCGTCTTGATCAGCACTAGAGGGCAATATGTGATGCATCAGCCGCTGGCGCAGAGATCTAAGGGCTGCTACTGGTCCACAAGCAAACAAACGCGCTTCCCTGTCAATAAGTGCAGATCGAATCTCTTCTGTGTGGGATTCCAAAACATCGGTAACATATTTGGGATACAGCCCATTGCTCACGCGTGAAAGTGCTACATCATAACGAGAAATTGCGTTCATCCGTAGTGCATCCTGCAATTCTTCGTGGAACACAAGTTCAGTCATGTCCCTCGCGCCGTACACCACCCAACAACTGGGGCATTCTGCCCATGAGGCTGTGCCACTCTGGGAATGGTGATGATACTGACGGCGACGGCGTGTAAGCTCGTGCACCACACTCATCAACGGCGCAATTCCTGTTCCAGCCCCAACGAGGATCAGGGATGGAAACCCCCTCAACGCTGGAGATTTTGTAGCGAGCGCAAGTAAAGATTTATTCAGTTCTTTTGCAAACTGAGTGGTCCCGAACAAATTTGTCCCAACATAAATAGGAGCCGCTCGTGCCGGTGAACGAAAATTACACAGTGGATGTGACACATGTCCAGTGAAAAGATATTCCCCATTCCCTTTGGTATTGCATCTTTTAGAAGCAATATCACACAAAAGACCTCTGAGAACTTGTACCGCATCATTTGACTTCACCTCAGAGTTTCTGTATTTAGCCCCACCTACATCGACCCTGCGGACACAAAGCTGTACAGAGCGCAATGGACTCTCACTGCCGCCATCACATGGAGAGTGAGAAACAACGCTAAATTTCCTTGGACGCAGGGGTCCACTCACCTCCAGAAGTCGCGCAATGGGAAACTTCACGAAGGGAAAAGCATCAAGAAAGTCAATTAGCCGCGGGTAACAGAGCTTTTCTTCTCCGTTCGTAACTACCTTGTAGATTAATGGTCCCATCTCTTTGGCAGCACATGCTGTTAATAACTCCATTGAACCAACTGTACTTTTGCACTCAGTGTCCACTATCGCCTCTTTACTCGAGGTTGCAACGCGCAAGAATGTCTGAAAAAATGTAGGTCGCAAAAGGTAGCTACAGCTGCCAATATCGACAAAATACGCAAAAAGTGTTCGAATCTGGATTCGCCGCTGCAGCGGCAACCAGTGGGGAAAACAGTTGGGTGGTACAAATGGTGATCGATGAATCTCGCACCATTCATTGGGGTTGACCCCTAGTCGGTTACAGAGCTCTTCCACCTCACCGCAATGCCCTGATCCATCCATGTCACTATCATTTGGAACGAGGATTTCTACAAAGTCCCCTGGAAGTGGCAATGCAGGCAGAGCCTTCGCCCCATCCTCGGTTTTGATGTCATCCTTCAAAATTACATCAATTACTTGTATAGCCTGATCCTTGTTATAAGCATAAGTCTGCTTCGAACAAGATTCACTGCTTTGCTTCATTTGAACGTTAAGGACAGTTGAAAAGCGACCCAATATTTTCGATACTGCCTTTGGTGGTGTTATGTACTGGTCTTCATTTGAAGGAGCATCCACATACTTGATCATGACAGAGCCCACATAATCGCACCCTTCATCAGAATCTTCAGTGTCTGAAGGAGCATCAGAATCAACACTTTCTTCGTCCTGTGAATCCGTTCCTTCCCCGCTCAGTGCTCTCATACGTTCCTCGTACTCCGCAAGATTGTCGAAGTATACATCCCAGACACACCTTGTGCATCCACTGCCGCAGCACTCACTAGGCGCAGGTTCCCGAGGGCATTTTGGTCGCCTTCCACCCATTATTCCAAACTATTAAGCCTGATACAGGATGATGAAAAAAAAAGTTACGACCTACACAAAAAATAGCAGATAGTTCTATTTTTTATCGTTTGGGGGATCTTAAAAATATACTCTCTTTATACAGTAACGCCAACAGCACTTATACTGCAGAGTGGCCTCAGCAATATATGACACACACGTACACACACAGAGAAGTACGCACGCACGAATCACTACACTAAAAATTAGGTGAATGTGCCAAAATGATACGCCACATCTCCTCTCGAAGAGACTCCATTGTCAGTTCCCCGCTATGCCGCCACACATATGGCTCCTTCGCCATGGCCTCCTCTCTGGGATTCCTAAACTTACTAAAGTATGAATGTTCCATCACATTATTTGCAGTGAGCCTCTTGGCAGGATGAAATACCAACAATTTCGAAAGCAAATCTGCAGCCTCAGGTGTCGCCATAGGAAATATCTCAGCGAAAGGGCGTGCCTTTTGAGGTGGCTGTGCAAGAAGAAAGGTTTTGGCCTCATCACTAAGAAACTCCATGTCTTCCACAGTTGGGGTTCCAAGTAGGTGAACAATCATATTGAGTTGACGAATGTAATCAGGACCCGGCAGCAATGTCTTCCCTATCATCAACTCTGCGAAAATAAGTCCAAGGCTCCACACATCTACTGCATTGGTGTATTGATGGGATCCCATCCCTAGTACTTCAGGGGGGCGATACCACCGTGTCACGACGTACTCCGTTAGAGCACCCGATACTGTCCACTGATCATCCCGAGCAAGCCCAAAATCACATATAGCCAACGCGCAATCAGCATTGACTAACAAATTGCTAGGCTTCAAGTCTCGATGCATAACCTTTGCAGTGTGCAAGTAAGACAATCCTCGAAATGCTTGAATCATAAAGTACTGATAATGCTCATTCGTCAGACTCTGACGACTTCGAATGATGCGATGAAGATCAGTATCGTACAAGTCCATCACCATGTAAATGTCATCAAAGTCATCTTTTCGATCAGGACGAATAAATTGCCGAAAGCGTATCAAGTTGGTGTGACGAAGAGTAGTCAAAATGTCCATCTCCCTTAGTATGCGTTTGCCCTCTTTGATGTCGGAAAAAACTCGAGGAACTTTTTTAATCGCCACATGTTCACCGTTACTTTCATCTATTGCAGAGCATACACACCCATATGCACCGCACCCAACCAATTTTAAAACTCTATGAAATTTAGTCACCTCAAATTTCTGACCCCTAACAACATATAATCGTCGCCCATTCGCTAAGGTAGCCATCAGTTGAGGATTATCCATTGTTCCCTATTACCAATTCTAAGGGATGCCTCTCGGTATTAATTCCCCCAACATGAAACAATACTTTACCAAAGAACGCAAAATAATAATTTAAAAAAGATGGGGGATCATATGTAGATCTATAAAAACAATGAAAACCCGGATACCGTATTGGTGGGGGTATGCTCTGTCATCGATAATAAAAAAAAATTTTTTGCATGAAAAATCATTACTGGAACTCTTGTGTATGCGCCACCAAGAAGTGTTCAAAACTTTTTCATCATTAACAAGCTAAGCCAATAAGCATGTTACAACCACTATCTTCGATGATTTCAAGTACTTTGCCGAGATACCATCCAGAGATATGGGTCGTGGTAATTTCACAACTGTTCCATTTATCTCTATTGTATCCGCTGAAGCTGTCAAGTCCACATCCCTCATTGATGTTACATTCAGGGGGGGGGACAGACGTATCTGTATATTTCCCTCGTCACAAATCAAAGAGAGGACCCTCCATTGGAATGACGGATTACCTGGTTTTTCTGAAGACCCGACGGACGATCCCTGAATTTTAGTAGCTGGTATCGGAGCACATACACAGGTGGTTGCGGTCTCCACCTGGCGGGTGTCAATCACTTGACATTTTTTTCTAAGGCTTTCAGGGAAGTGTGAGAGTGGATCGGCCGGTGGTTGACTACATTCAGTGCTTCCTTTGTTCCCATATAGTCGGACGTCATGAAGAAAACCCTTTCGAATTCCCGTACCCGTAGGCAATTCAGTAATCAACGGTGACCGCTTCTTCTCATCTCCTTCCCCGGGGTTATTTAACAGAAGCTCAGAAGACTCTAAAATTTCGTTACTGGGGGTACTCTTCGCCCGCTCACTCTTCATTTCTTCTTGCACTGTCTTCGAAATCTCTGAGAGCGTTTGAAGAATCCCATCCACCTTAGATTTAAAGTACACCTCGGAAAGCAGCCTTGAAGTACGCGCATTCAATCGCAATCCACATTCTTGCAGGATCCACTCAATTGCAAGAGTAGTGAGCCTTGTAATATAGTGTTCAAATAGACGGTGACTACGTACACAGCGACGGGTCAATGAAGGGTGAACAACAACGTCAATGACATAGGAATATCTCGCATTCTCACATCGTGCTGGCGATCCAACGGAAATTGGCACAACAAGATTGTCCACCCCATACTCATCTAGGTAACTCTCTGGAACCGGCTCCATGCACTTTGCCAATGCCATTCCGACAGAAGTGTGACCACACACGTTTACCACAACAAGAGTCTTCTCATCTGCCGCCAAGCACTCGAAACAGAAACCTGAGTCAAAAGTTGAGGTGGAAACCATAATTGGAAAGGCTACACTAGTTGCAAGATATATCTCAAGAATTAGGTTTGAGTGCAATCCCGACAAAACAAAAACTAGAAAAACAAAAACAGCAAGGAGAATGTGAGCATCAAACTTAAGACTAAAGCAAAAAATAACAACGCATCCAACCCATAATCCCTATTCACGTAACTAAACACCGAAAATCTCAATCTGTCACATTTTTCTTCTCCTGGAAACACTTTTCTTCATTGCATTTGATGTTCCGGGGAAGCAAAAAAGATAAAAGTATCTAAACATATTTTGATGCAGTTTTTTTTTTTTGGAAAGTGCTTTTGAAAAGAACGAAGTAAATAACAAGAAATGATACTAGCTCTCCTTTATTTTTTCGAAACCACATACAGAAATCACACAAAAGTGGGTGAATATTTCATAATCATTCCATAAGTTTCACACTACACCGCACATTCGGGTCCACCAAACAAAAGAACCGTTGACGACAGTCGACCGAAAAAATCCGCTGCCTTAAAAAAACGCAGCCAAGCTTTGCCTTCGGGGACATTCTCTGGAAAAAGAAAACAGAAAAAAACTCACAGAAGAATCATTCCAAAAACAAACAAAAAACAGGCACAACGGGCACCACAGTGGCACACATACACACACCACCAAGCAGAATATTGGAAAGAATAAAATCTTCCGTTGCGCCGGTTCCTCCGTCCAAGATGGTGCGCGATGCCAGACCATTCCGGTCGAATAGCCCCCTTCCACATAAATACACAGACAACAAAGAAGACATATTCAGCAAGGAATTGCCACATTCAGAGAGTTGTAGTCAAAAACAAAAGGGAAAGCACTTGGGACTGCATGCACTCGAATATCATTGGACTGTCTTTCAAACTGGATGCCAACCCGCGTTGCAAGAACCCCTTTACCCCTGTTGAGATGTGCAACTGCCGCCCCCCACCGCCAAGGTTTACGCCACTGCTGGACACACCCAAGTGCACCTTTGGCAAATTGAACACAAACCGTTCGCATCCCGTGTGAAGAATACAGCAAGCCAGATCAGCAGCAAAAACACTCGTTTGCTTTATACGTTTGGTCATTGTGTTCTGGCCCGTCTCGCGCTCTGATGACGGCAGGGAAGCAATCCTTACATTACCCCTGGCCTCCATGACAGATGGTGGTAAGCGTTGCGTTTGACCCGGTTAGAGTAAAACGAAATACTTTCTGATGCAAGGAAACCCCCATCACACCCAGCCTCTTGCGGAAGCCACCCGGGAACTTCCCGAGACTGGCGGCTGGCGAAACAAGCTTTGTTTTTCACCTTTGCACACATTTCCCCCGAAAGCCGAGGTTGTGCTTGCAAAGACCCCTGCTTGGGTGCATATATTTTCCGGTCCGTTTTTTTCCCCTAGCGGCCGGCCCCATGGCCACAGGCCGAAGAGGATCTTTTCTTTCGGCACCCCCTTTAGGCCAAAAGCGCCGAGCTTCCAGCGTTTTAGGGGCCATTTCTTTACAGCATTATGCCACCCACCGCGCCATACGGCCTGCAAAACGGAAGGCCTTTTGGAAAAAGCAAAAAACCATGCATCACCGAACGTGGGGTCGCATAGCCCCCCACAATTGGAAAGGGGCGGAAACCATCTGAAGGCATTGCGTGTGATTTGGCCTCGCCGCCTGCCTTGGGGGAAAGGGAGCCCGAAAACCGCCAACATAAAAGCACCCAATCCGTGCCGTTCGCCACTGTCAGGCTTCGCTTCGCACAATTCCGGCGCCAAGTATTTTTTTCACCTTTAGCAAGGCTATCTTTTCTACGTTTCCGCCGTTTTAGCGAAGGTTTTTGAAAATAAGGGTGGGGGTTGCACGGCGGCCGATCCAGTGGTGAAGCCTGGAAATCCCATGTCAGGGTGAAATGGCTTCCGCTTTCGGCCACCACACAAAGGTGTACACATGAGAGCCGCGGTTGGTCAGGCCCAAATCCTTCTGCGAAGTGGGGGGCGGAATATTCCACGATCCAATAGCCTCCGAAATATGTTCTGCCGAATTTCGCTTTTTTTGAGAGCCTGCGACGGGAATGGTCAAGACCCCCTCCAATATCATACTCAATGAAAAATGTGTTTCTTTTCTCCCACAATTAGAATAACTTTTGTTACATGCAGGCAGCGCCGCGTAGACTTTCTGCGTGCAAAACCCAACCCACTCAGCCCCCTCCGCCTCGCGCAGGACGCGGAGTGATAAGGCACTGCCTGCACTTTCCCATTCATCAGCGAAGCTTTTACATATAGAGGAGTCCTGAACAGGACCTGTGCCTGGTTTCTAAAATTTCTACTTCATCCACTCATGCATACCAGGAGTAAAATGATCTTCCCACATTTGTTCTCTATTCAAAAGGGAATGTTGGCGACACTATTCTAGCTTTTAAAGTGCTTTCCCTTGGTCGATCTCGCGCGGTGCCTCTTCATCATTGAGAAATGGTGTTTTTTTCTCGCCTGCCGGGTGCGTAGCAATTGCTTTGGCTCGGAGTCTAAATGGTGGAAACCCGCCATTGCGATTTCGGAAAAGGGTTTCCAAACCCCGATGTGGGTAGTGAGGGTCCGCAAAAAACAGTTTGCGCATTTTTGCTCCGGGCTAAAGTGACGGAAAGACCTCTGATTCTATCGATTTCCCATCTAGCTTCGGAATGGGGTGGTGATTTTCCTCCGCTCCGAATTGTGGCCCACTCTTTTTCAGCGGCCTCCGTTTGGGAAGGCCGTGGTCGCATTATTCGGCCGCCTTTTGCACAAAATAGACGCGCTTCGTCATAACGCCACGCCGCCATACCCCGTCACAAAGCCGCCTTCGCACGCCAAGACGGCAGGAGCGGTTTGACAAGAGCCACCGCGTTCTGTTTTTGGCGAATGGTGGTCAGAGGGGTTGGGTTTGCATTGCTTGAGGGGTGTCTTTCCCTGTGTTTTGAGGGCGTGGCTCTCTCTTTTTTGCGGCGCACCTGTGCACCAATGGGCGGGAAGCGTTTGCGTTGAGCAGAACTCTTTTGCCGAAAGCCGCCACCGGGAAGAGTGTTTTCGCCCAACGCCGGGATACCAGTTTGATGAAAAATTCGGCTTCTACATTTTGCCCGGTCGGGATTGACAAATCCAAGGGCTCAAATTGAGCTTGCTGGTGGCCGCCTGCGTGTGCCAATCGTTCTGGATTTTTGAAAGCTTGCGAGAGGAATGGCATCGCCTGACTATTATCATTATTGGACCTACCTCTTTTCTCTTTTCAACAATAAAGGTTTTCCCAAAACGTAAGTTTCCTGAAAAAGGAGAAAGGCAAGTTTATTCATATATATAATTTTTGTTATTTATCATACATTCAATTTTCGTACCATGTTTGCGACAACTTTGCAACCTTACTCCGATGTGGAATGGGAGACGAGCAAGAGGGCTTTTAGAGCATATGTTGAACAAAAAGGGTCAGTCAGGTTTACCTTCGAATTTCGACCAGCGCACATTCCGACCTTTTGCCACCATTTGGAGGGCATGCGGATATTGGAGAATGGCGAACTCGTTTTCAGCTCAGGTACGGACAAAACAATTTATGTTGATTTACGCCATTCCATGGTCTCTTTTACAATGCCACGCAATGAGGGGTTTCTGGCTGCTTTTCAGGAAGCACGTCAGAATTTGAGTAACGAATGGGCAGTCCTTGGGGGACAAAAATCATTGTTACACTATCAATACGGGTGTGCATGTGCCAAAATGGCCGACGATAATTTTCGTTTTCGGGCATCAGCGCAACAACAACAAAGGAGTTGCAGTGGCAAAATGCCAGACTGCAGGAAGAGTTGCAACAACGCGATGCCATCATAGAAGAACAAGGTGCTAGGTTGCAACACATGGAAGTTCAGCTTCAACAAACGGCCCAAAAATTGGCAGAGGATCGTACCGGGACGATAACCCAACCGACGGCATACACCAGTGCACAGGAACAGGCCAGGCCCTCGTTCAGGGATTTGTTTTTGCAAAAAGATAAAATTGCAGACGCGGCAGTCAGTCGCCCAGATGTGGGAATCAGGAGCATGCAGCAGCTCAAGCAGGATTCGTGGAAAATGCAGCCTCGTCCAGAGGAAAAAATACGCACCTTCGAAGGTGCAGTGGAATAAATCATGGAATATTCCCCGAGTGAGCTCCGGACGGCCTACCCCACAGCATTCTGCACTCCAGAAAAACCGGTTTCAGCCTATAGAGAAGCATGGAGTGCATTCGAGGCGTGGGCTGGCGCTATTCACGCGGAAGGCTGTTCGACCGAGATCATGGAGCTTTGCCAGCAGGTTTATAATAGGCTGCACACCCTCCAAACAGTGATAGATCACCAGGGAATTTCCTGCCAAACACTGCGGGACAGAATGGAGAAACCATGCGCGAAGGACGATCCTTTTTCGAGAGCGGCTTTAAAGGCCCAAAGGACGTGAATGAAACAATCGGCTTTACCACCAAGGCGGCCAACTTGCTACAGATGCGGACGCATCGGACATTACAGCACGACCTGCCGGGTTGACATGCCTAAAAAAGAATCGCTCAAGCCAAAAACAACTATTGGCCCCGGAAAAAACAAATTCCGTGGCCAGGTAATATGGGGTATCAGCGGGAAAAAGGCGCCTGGGATCCGACGCGTCCGGAAAATACAGTGCTTTTCTTTCGAAGAGTGGACGAGGATGGAAAACCGTCACCGAGGGCAAGGCAATACGTTTACGTCGTCCGGGAATAGTTTTTCAGGAAAAGAATTTACCACCACGGACTGCATCGGTTAACAACCTTGCTAAGGCTCCGGCCCCGACCAACGAACCAAACACCTGGCTCCGGCTGCAGAGGACAACAAGGTAGCGAAGCGCATGCGGACCCAGACAACATAGGAACCAAAGGGTTCTATTATGCAGGGGTTCGAGGGGTTCGCCGCAAAACACAGTCCAGAGTGTCGGGAGGAAAAATTTCTTCACTTTATCGTCAGTCTGTAGATGGCGAAAAGCAGCGAAGTCCAGTACACAAGGACGCTGCTGTGCATATCGGCCGACACTCGAACGCCTGCAAAATGTTTTTCGCGGGGCTGAAAAGAATGGGCGCCACGTATCCCATAAAGCAAGCCCGCCCAACGCAACAATGCGAATTGAACATGGTCATGGTAAGATTAACTCACGAACGCCATCGCATTGCCATGGGATTGGCGTTGCCATGAGATTGGCGTGGCCATGGGATTGGCGTGGCCATGGGATTGGCGTGGCTAACCGCCAGTCGTTGGGGAGAAATCGCGCGGCTCCAAAAACAAAGTTTCGCGCCAAACCTCCAAAATCCAGACGCCATCACACTGGATTGGGCTGCTCTTCCCAAGACGTTCAAAAGCGACCCGCACAGAGCCGCGCGACACGCCGGCATCGGAGGGGAAGACGCAAAAGCGATAAAGGCGGCAACAAAAGGCATGGCAGACGACGAGAAGATAACCACATTGACCACAAGAGAGGTGGAAAATATTCTGCGCCACTACGGGATGACGGCTCACTCCATAAAAAGGGGAGCCCTCGCGCACGCGGCGGCTGCCGTGGTCGAGCACGAGCCCGATCCCTGATTGCCAACGAAGTTTAGCGAACACGCCGACCCAATAGAGTTTCCACGCAGCACGGTGCGTTACCTTGGCCAGCGGGCGGCTACCATCAACAATTCAGAGAAGTTGACATTGTTGATGTAGAGAAACTGCGGGAGTTGGCAGAGAGGCCATGGGCCCATCCAACGGGCACGGAAAAGGGTGGCCACCCGGTTTTTCGTTGTCACAGCACCCTCCGACGAGCACATAAAACGTGGGTGGCGTCGCTCGAGGGGGAAGCGCATTTGCCCCTGCAACAGGTGGGTGTGGAGATGCTCTCCGTAAAATGGCTTAAAAGTCGTCTCCATAAGGAGGCGAGGTAACGTTTTGATGAGGTATGGGGCACCTTGCGCCGGCCAGTGGACCCCAAAAAAGGGCGGAAAGGAAACCAATTTGAGGATTTCAAATAAGGACGCGCAGCTCATGCGAGAGAGGCATTATTTGTGCAGCGTCGAACCACCCAACAACAGGGTGGGTTGCACCTTCCACTGTGGTGGTGGAAAAGCCCACGGGACTGAGACGGCGTTTCGTAGCATGGCCAAAGGAGAAGAACGACCACGATGAATATAAGGCCAATGTTCCACTGGGACATGTTTCCAAGTACCCAGGCGCGGTGCATGATGAAACAGCAGTGCTTTTCGACCTTAAAGCGTCGTTTTTTTCATGTCGCTTTGCCCGAGGACGTGCGGGCATGTTTCCGTTGCTGCACGGAATCGGGGGAGCTGGTCGAGTTCGCTCGGCTCCCGACGGGCTACAAATGCAGCCCGGAAATTCCCCACATCATTACGAGATCCCTGGCGGGCGACCCGGAAGTGGCAATCCCGCAGTTTGCAGCATCACGTGATTTGAGGATCCGCGTGAGGATAGACAATATTCGGATCAGCGGACCGCAGCATGCCGTCAGCAAATGGGCCAAACAGATCGTGGAAAACACGCAGCAATGCGGGGCCACCCTAGGAGAGAAACGTGTATGCGTCAAGGGGTATGATTTCATAGGCGCGGGCTTAAACCACGGGGCGGGAACCGTGTCCCTTGGCGAGAAAACGGTAAGAAGATCGCGTGCGGCGCCACCAGCCAAGACCATTTCGGTTGAGGCTATGGCGAGCACAGCGCCACGCATGATCTACGCCGCGGGTGTGCGAGGCGAATCGTTGTTTTCATACTATTTCTTTTGAAATTGGTCCGAAGACGTTTGCCAAAACTGAATGAGGGTTTTTTTTGCCCCCAGGGCGGCGCACACCCGGCGCCGTGACAGTTGGAAAACGGTGGCTATCGAAGTTCCTCGGGAATGAACCTGTGTGTCCGCCAACGGGGGCGACAAGTGCGACCACATTCGCCAGATGCCTCCATGCAAGGTTGGGGCGCGCTTCTTCCGAGGACACGGGGGAGATTCTGGCAGCAGGCGGCGCGTCGGAGGAGGAACCCCAGATGACTTCCCAGGAAAAGAAGCCCAAGCAGTGCTTTTGGCACTCAAGGCATTTCGCGGGAATTACGGGACGCCATTGCCCATTTGCGTGGACAACACCACGGTCATGCACACCATGGCAAAAGGCAACACACATTCGGAAGCCCTCATGGGCAAAGCTTCCGCAACAGATGGGATTCCACGCGCACATGGCATCCACGCATCCTGGGGCTATGCCGTTTCGAAAAACAACTCGGCGGGCGGGATTTCTCGAGGACGCGCGGACATTTCGAAGGGGTGGTGCTTGCGAAGGGGACCGTGGGAGGTGGCCTAAAGGCGCTTTCGGCCCTTTCTTTTCGCCACCAATGAGCTCTAGAGCAAAACTCTTGAAGGACTCGCCATGTCCAAAACCAGACTATTATGAATTATTTTTCTTTAGAGTTTTTGCAGAAAACCTTTCCCCCTTTTTTTTTTCTTAATCCATGAGGGTAGGAAGGCAAGATGCTATTCTTTTCCAAAATCGAGCCCTTCCAAATTACTTTACACGCTTTAAGCTCCCCAAGCCTTGGCCAGAGGCTTCCCCCCAAACAAACGCGGCAAACCATTTTTTTTTCCTTACAATGTGGAGCAGGGTTGTGGTTTCAAGGCGGAAACCACAACGCGCACACCGATGAAAATGAAGTCTCTGCGCAAGATGCGGCGCCAGAATAGCATTCGCCTTTCCGCCAAACCAGCAACAGGATGAAAGAACCGATAAGAAAAGGACCTCTTTCAAAGCATTGCTTGGATGATATTCGGCTCATAAAAGTTCAACGCAAACCAAGATAAGCCACCATGGTTTATCTACTCTATCTTGCATTTGCCAAAAGAATAGTATCTACCTTCCTTCCCCACAAGAAAGAGATGATAAATGATAGATACAACAATTTATTTTTAATCACAAGTGCGTTGATAAGAGTTTGGTGTCCTGCACCAAAAGTCATCGTCACTCGTTTTCTCTATCTTTCGATTACTCACGAAACGGCAGTGCCGAAAGCGCCTTTAGACCGCCTCCCGCGCACCCCTGGGCTACGTCTCTATGCTGGATGACGCGTTCCCGGGAAATGCCATCCGCCGAGTTTTTCTCGGGAACCACGTGGCTTGAATGCCCTGGTCGCGAAAAACCTTATCTATAGCTGAAACCTCTTCCGCCAGGGCGTCGGAATGCTCACCCCCCTTGGCCATAGTGTCCACGAATGCGGTATTGCCCACACGTATGTGCAACGGGGTTGCATAGCTTCCTTTAAACGCATGCAAGACAAGAGCACGGCGCGCGCCTCTGCCTGTGAAATCATATGCGGTTTTGCTTCCCATGCGCCACCTGCTGCCTAAATTACACCTCTATCTTTGAAAAAAGATGCGCCCCGAACCCCTGCAGCACACATGATGCGGGAGGCCGTGCCCCCCCATGCGTTCCAGAGATGTTGTCTCGAGAGGCGGCGCCTCCCGCAACCGCCGCATGTTATTCTCGCCCGCGGGAGCCGTCTGCGGCTTATGATTGGGGCGTGCGCCGGTGAAGCGCTATTCGGCGGCTCGTGGTTGTTTCCCCCCCCCCCCCAAGGGTTTCCCTGACCTGCCGCATGTTTTCCGCGATCTTTTCGGCCCATTTGTTCGGCATTTTATTGGGCCCACTGATGCGGACATTGCCGTTCCACAAGTGAATGGCCAAACCCCGTGGTGCTGCAAACTCTGGTTTGCCACTTCCGGGTCGCCTGCCGGAGCCCTCGTAATGGCGTGGGGCGTTTCAGGGCCGCATTTTTAGCCGATTTGAGGACGAGCAAACCCAACCAGCCCCCCCGATTCCGTTCGAAAAGAGAAAAATGCCTGCACTCATCGGGCAGAGCGACCTGAAAAAAGGATGCCCTAAGGTCAAAAAGCGCCGCGGTCTCGCCATACACCGTGCCAAAGTACTGGGAATCATGACCTGGTGGGACGTTGGTCTCGTGGTTTCTCCGGCCATTCTTTCCCCACGGCCGTGCGATGAATCGTCTTCTGAAACCCGCCCGCTTCCCTTAAACGAACGCGAAGGTATCACCCAACCTGCCGTTGGGCGACTGGACGCCGCGCAAATAACGCTTCCCTTTTTCATAAGCGGTGCGTCTTTCTCTGAAACCCTCAAGTTGGATTCCTTCCCCACCTGCGTGACACCATCGAGCCCTCGCATGACGTTCCGTACCTCGTCAAACCGTTTTTCCCCCCTTTATTGAGGCGATGTTTCGCCCATTTCGGGGACAGC
>JASANU010000683.1:0-23354 GCA_030849675.1 Trypanosoma platydactyli | reverse complement strand
GGAAGGAAGGACATGAACGTCGAACCATATACACGAACATACACTTGCACAACCTACGAACACCAATAAAAAGATGGCAGTCTCACAAAACAACGCTCCGATCAAACATACGTACATAATCATGCATAAGGCTTTATCAGAACAGAAACCTGAGAGATGTAAGAAAAAGACTATGAAGGGATACTATCACCCTACTTTTCTGATATAACACAAGATCCACCAAAGAGAGTATTTTTTCAAGAACAGTAGCGCAGTGCACACTTGGGAAAATAAGAAAAGGGAGTGAAGAATAAAGGCTCTGAGTCACCCGCAGGGTTCCGACGTGTTATTCCCCATTTGATGCTTCACTGATATAAAAAAAAAGGAGTCTGCAGGCAGCCCCCCTTAATCCACCTTGCGCAAGATGCGACCAGGGGGGGGGGGGGGGTTTCCGCGTAGAAAACCCGCAAAGCGCCGCATGCGTGCGTCAAAAGATGGGAGCGTTCACACGTAAAGAAACCGCATCACTACCGAAGTTTCTCTCTCTCCCCCTGTATATATATATATATATATTTATATTTATATTTATATATATATTTATACAGGACGAGACTGGGTTTCTAACATTCTTGTCGCAGACCTTCAGAGGGGGGCCCTTACGAGCCGAACAAAAACGTGTAAGGAAACATGACAAAAAAAAGGCCAAATCATCAAACAAATTCATAGCACCAGCAAGAACAAAAGAAAAAATCTATTCACAATCGGTTCTCAGCAGGTACTTGAAAAATTTCGATGAATAAGCGAGAGAATAGCAGTTCACCCTTAATCAGAAAGAAAAAAAAACCAACAGCAGCATTCACAAATGTATATAGAGGGACATGTAGAGCTATAAGTATGCATAATAATTTACTTTCACAGTCAAGCACACACGCATATATATATTAAAGGAAAATCAAATATACAAACACACACACACACAAAAAAAAAAACATAAATTCGAGGTGTCAAGAACACCTCGCCAAAAAAAGAAGGAGAAAAGGGCCGGCATTCTTCGGGATTGTATCCCCACACACAAATGCTGTCTCCCAGTGGCACACCGGCGCGGGTGGAGGGGCGGGGGTTTAAAGAATAAACAGAAAACAACAACAACAACGTCACAAGAAAACTTTCATTGATTTTTTTTTTGCGTCTTCCCTGCATTTCTCCATTCCCACTCGTTTGCGGTGTGAAACACAGCGTTTATTTTCCTTCCCCCACTCCTCTCCTACAGCCCTCTTTTGTCACTTGTATTTCTCGCTTACGTGAAAGATGAAAAAAAAAAGAATGTTTTTCGTTCCTATTCAGCGACTTATCTCTTCTCCCCATTCCTCGCCTTTCAGTCACCCGACCATCGCAGGAGAACAAAAAAGGGCGGCGATGTAACGGAAAAGAAAAAAAAAAGGAAGGCAGTGCGCTGGATAATCGACGAAAAAAAAAAAAGAAAAAAAAAACATCAGCAACCGCAATTCGAGAGCGGCTTTGAAAGCAATACTCCATTCGTGTTCCATCACTCTCTTTTCCCCCCTTTTCGTTGATTGTTTCGTTTATTGTAATGTATCTTCCACCCCTCATCATGGGGTCTATTTTCCTTTTCGTTTTCTTCATTTGTACTACTATGAATCTAAAAGAAGTTTATTTGACGGTGTGTGTGAATATTATGTCCCCCCAATTTATTTCGCACGTGTGTGCGCCTTCCCATCGCGCTTCTGCAATCGTTCGTCCACTATATAATTATTATTCCTCGTCCGCGTCCATTGACCACCCCACCAGTGAACAAAACGGAAGTGTTAGGGAAACGCAGACAGAGGGAGGAGGGGGGACATGCAGATAGACGTATGTAAATATGCATACATACAAATCCCGGTTACCATGAACATCGTGGAATCCCTAAATTTTCCCTCATCCGTTCAAAAACGGAATTCAGAAAAGAAACATATTGACATGTGTGCGCATACGCATCTAGACTTTCAGATCATCTCACCTCCATGCCTTCCCCCATTTAAGTTTCAATCACAGATGACATCCTTCTTGTGGCCCCCGCTTCATGTTAACAAACGAGCGGTGGCCACGTGGTTTCGTGTATGGTTGAGAACGGCCCTGGATGGGAGCTGGTGTCCCCCCCGGAACTCTACTCGCACTTTGCTTGTTGACCACTTGCAGGGCTGCTGTCGTCGTGATGGAGCCACCCCCACCATTTAGAAACCTTACAGACTGCCTCCAGGCCGACGGCTTTACATAGCGGGTTGCTGGCGAAATAAACGGGTGATGAGCAAGGAAATAAATCGCGGACGCGTTTAGCTCAAGCTCCTGAAGAGAACATTCAATATCAGCCTCGGTGGGCGGTGGCAAAACTCCCACATTTGCTTTAGTATACTTGTGAACTGAACCCCCTCGAAGAGCAGCAACAGCCTCAGGTTGATGGGGTTCAGGACTTTCACCTCCTTCCTCCACCGTGTGATCTCGTCTCTGTTTTAACTGAGCAGGGGGCCGACAGAGGAGAAAGGTGTTGACATTATCGAGCCACTGCTGCAGAATAGCATGCACGATCAGTAATTGTCGATCCATGCTGTTGTTTACAAAATCATTCACAAGAATCGCGTTGCGTCGGTTTAGCACAACGGAAGAGGGCGCATTCTCTACAATGATGTTACGATCCAGGTACCGACCGATGCGGCGCAGATCCTTCGTGTATCCACCCTCACGATACCACCGCACATCGCGATAAATCACATCATCAAGAATAGTACCATCCGGATCTAGGCGAGCGATTACAGGACGAGCAACAACCTCCACGCTTGCTGTCCAGATGATTATTTCTAGCCTCAACATAACATCATCATTATGAGGCACTGTCATTTCCGTTTCTTCTGATTTATTCCCACTGCTGAGACCCCCCACAACGTGATGAGGTTTTCTCGACCCCAACGATTGCCCTGCCGTCTCGCCTTTCCATAGGACTGGATGGGGATACATAGCTCGGAGCTGTTTCAACATCTCAACAGCTCCGGGGCGTAGTGTTGCCGGGCCATGCCCACGATTATTGCAGAGTGTTTCGTCTAGGTCAAAAACGATTGTTGCAGTACATTCTTTTTCCGCTGGGGTAGCGAGAGGTCGTGTGAGAAGTTGCCTAGTTGGGTAAAGAATGTTGAGTGGCCGTAATCCATCAAGGGCATCCTCAAGTGACAAGTGTGCACTCCGCTTTGAAGACGCGCAGCCATGACCTTTATCAGTCGACAAGAAATCAGAAGATTCTGTGTGTAAGGTGTCGGAAATATTTCTAGACATGATATCTGGTTGCGACACAGACCGCACTGAAAGTTCCCCCTTCAAAGCCGCATCAGAAGACTCACCCGAGTTCTTCTTTGACTTCTTTGACTTCTTGGTCTTCCCTTTTAACTTGAAGACTGATGGTTGCTCCTTCATATGGCCAGCGGTATTCTTTATCTTAGTACTAGGGTTTTTCTTTGCATCTCTTTGAAGATAGTTTCGGTTATACAAGTGGTAGAGATGTACCATATGGCTCGCGTTCACGTCATCAACACTGCCCTTCATTGACTGCGGTTGTTTTGATGAGTGCGCCGCGATTCCAAGACTATTTTTCTTGAAGGTCTCGTCCTTTGGTACTGCAGTCTCTACATTTGCACTGCTCCCCATCTTGTTGAACACAGTCTCTGACAATTTTGTTGTCAGGTTCCCTCCAACATGTTTCGGTGATGAAGAGGAGAAAATCGTTTTTTTCTTATTACCAGTGTCCAGTGTTTGTGAGAGATCTAAATGGACCTTTCTTTTACTTACGTCCATCGTCCGTACCTTCATGCAAGTGGTGTTTGCGCGGAGAAGACTGCTGCCCCGTTCCCCAACTGCAACATTCGAGAGCTCCACTGCACCTTTTGTCACACCCGAGCTTTCCGGTAGAAACAGACCCTCACCATCTGGTGTCTCCTGCTCCTTTGGCAACACTTTGGCCCCTTTGTGCTGTGGAGTTGCATTGCTCGTTGCTTGTGGCTTCACCCCTACATCCTTTATGATCCTGTTGCGTTGTAGTCCCTTTCTACAGCAAGCCTCAGCCGGTGGCCCTACTTCTGCAGTAGCCTTTGACATCTTCTGTTCACTGACTTATCCATACAACCAAGTGAAAAAAGAGTAAAGAAAAGGAGGTTCACACAAGATGTGGGGAGCAGGTGTACAAAAACACCGCGTGCGTTCGTTCATGTCGCCTCTACACCGCCTTTTGTAGACGGTACACCTTTCCGTCTTGGCCTAATTGCAAAATTCAATCGTTATACACGTCTGTGCGTGCGGTTCCTTTTTTTTTCTTTTATTTCGCCTTTCCTGTATTTCAGACAGCGGGCCTCATTCAGAGCCCACACGCCAACACACCGGGGTCTACGTTCCCTGAGAATTCAACTAGAAGTACATATATGTATACAGTGTATACATATGTGCGTGTGTGCGCCAAGGCGAAAAAAAAAAAAATGCGAAAACGAGCAACGAGACAAGATATGAAGAAAAATGAAAAAAAAAAACGACAGCAACTTCATCCATAGCAGGAACTATCTTCTGCTGCACCCAATCCTTTCCCATCTCAGTCTCGACTCTACCTTTCTTCGATCCCTTGAAGTAGCATTGCGTCACTTCTCTCTTTCACATACACACACTCTCTCTTTTAATCATTTATTCCTTTCAAACGTTTTTTTTTTTTCTCTCCCAGTATTTGACTCCACATCCATATCCTTTCTGTTGTTCTTTCCACTGCTGTTAACCCGCAATATGCAAACATTTCCTCTCGGTGCGCTCCCTTCCTTGACCCTTGAAGGGGGGAGAAGGGAGGAATGGGTAAAAAGCTATTTGTAGCGTTCTTACCGGTAACAAACACATGAAGAGGATACATCGTACTATTCCTTTCCATATATTCCTCTTAGCCGCTCTTGCTCGCCCTCATCCCCTTCCAAAATCACTTGAATTTACATTCATGTGCCCCCACACCACACACACACACACACACTATTTGTCGCCTCTTGAGTCACCACTTTAAATCACTCTTCCCCCTTTTTCTCTTCCTAGGCCATTTTTTTTTTTTTGTTGTTTGTTTGTTTGTTTGAGTGGGGGAGGGGTTATTGTTGACGACTTATTTGTCACCGCTACCGCAGAGAGTGTTCAGGTGAAATCGAGAAGAAAACAAACGCGGCAACCGGACCAAGGAGAAAATCAAACATGTGTGTACGCAGGCAGACGGGGAGCTGTGGAAAGAAACAAGAGGAGGGTCGACGGGGGAGACACACACGCAGGAACACATGCATCGGCAACCCAGAGAAATGTTCAGGTTGGGGGTTGGGGCAAAGGAACAATACATATACGCAGACGAAAAAAGAGAATGAAAGGGAGGCGAGGGAATGGGGAAACAAAACGCCGTAGAATAAAAATAGAACAGAGGACCACAAAAAGATACGTGTACATGCACACGTAAATGAAAAGAAAACAAAAGAGTAAATGAAGGGAATGGGGGAGAAGGAAGCGTTAACAAAGTACAAATGGAAGGGAGTCCTCCAGCCTTTTTCCATACCAGCTACCATAACGAACTGGCGATGGTGATAAAAGCAGCAACATCATGCAATGGTCCAGGTACTACAACATAAAAAAAAAAATTTCGCTGCATGCACCAATGCGGCGCATTGTTCTTTCCTATATATATATATATATATATATATATAGTCTACCATCTCTCACTCCATGTTTAACGGTCTGCACTGAGAAGAAGGCGGGGGAGGAAAAAGTGCATGGCGTTAAAGCTCATATCTGTCTGCAGGCGTGGAAAGACGCAAACCTGAGGGAATGCGGCAGTCATTTTATCGTCCATCCTCATTCCTCCGCTCCCCGCCATCACTATGACAACTCTCATCATTATCAACAGCGTCACGTCATCGTACACACACCAATAATAACAATTAAAAGGAGAAACACTGTGGCTAACGCAAAAAAAAAAAAAGAACACACACAGACAGACCCACGTAAAAAAAAAAAAGACATCCATCGAAAAAAAAAAAGAAACATGAAGGAAAGAAAAAGACCGAGGAACATTGAGCAGACACACACACCTATATATATATATATATATATATATATATATATATATATATATTTATATGCTTCTACATGTAGGAACCCTTACATCATGCTGTTTCCTAGTGTTGCTTTGTCCCCTCCGTACATCCCCCCCCCTTGCCTATGCTTCTGTCCACTCTTCTAAACAGCACAATTGTCTTTTTATTTCAGGGCGATGAAGCCATGAGGCTCTTCACATCGGAGGAGAATGTGTCGGCAAACGGTTCCATCGGGCGAATATATCATTCCTGTCTTCCTCAAAATCGTCTTCAAACCCGTCATAATCGCCTTCCTCATCGCTGTCTGAGAATGTTGCTGCACCACCACCACGTACTCTATTCCCATTTTTGGATAAGCTGGCACTACCCACTTCATTGGCATCGAGAGAGGTGGCGCCAGCAAACGACTGTGTCAGTCCAAACACCTCACACGCCCGTGTTACCATCTGCTTCCAATGGTCAACGCTCGCATTCTCGTGCGGTTTGATCATATTACATTCGGCCTCTCGATATTCTTGGCATGTTGAAAAAAAAGATCTGTCTTCCGCAAAGGAATTGCTAACGGCTACCTCATCCCATGATTGCTCGTGGTAGTAAACAACCTTTACAGCTACAGCTTCACTGTTGTTTCCCGCACCATTGCTTTTGCACTGGTGCGGGTGGCGATGCTCTGCCTCAGGATCGTGAGATGACACCCGCTCTTCCATTGGCAACGATGGAACGTCGGGCGCTCGCTGAAGCGTAGCCGTCTTCTTCCCGTTTTGTTCGCCAAGACTCCATTTGCAAACTTCTTCACCGTCATCTTCGATGCTTTCGTTCGGCAAAGCGCCCTTTCCCTTCTTCCATTTATGTGCAGATGTGTTGGTGGTGAGGTTCCGTTCCATCCGAGTGGACCTCTGAAAGAACCCCACAGGAGATGTGGGTTGCTGCTCTGGTGGAGTCAGCAGGACATTCCCCACTGTGTCAGCCAACAGCGACAACTGCCGAAGACTTAGTGGTGTCATAGGCTCCGGTGGTGCATGCACAATAGAGAAAAGTCGCTCTGTCTTGCGCGGAGCCAAAACGGCTTGTAGTGGTGAAGGTGGAAAAAAGTTCAATACCTCACATACGGGCAATTGGGAGGTCGAAGCCTGTGAGTGTAACACCGTTCGTGTATGCCTGTCATTGGCATCCAGAACAAATGATTGAGACGGTCGATATGAAAAACGGAAAGACTTTGAAGCCCCTGGAGACGTATGAGCATTAGCATTCGGTGTCATGTTCACTGGCGTAAAAGAGATTGGTGTGGAAGGCCGATTTCCTGAAGGAATATGCGTGACAGATCGAAGAAAAATATCCTCACTTACGAAGGAAGACATCGGTGTTGTGGTGTTGGATGGTGTGCAGCTACTCCTTCCCAAAATAAAGGTTCGCAGTGGGGTTCTCATGCCGCATCGCTTTGCTACAGACTCCATCCACTCGGCCCACGCCTCTACTTCCTCCTCCTTGATCAGAAGATCAAAGTCAATAAAAAAGAGAAAGTCCAGCTCAAACTTGTTCACCTCCTTTAACGGGATACCACTGGCGTTGGCAATGCACTCATTCCACCGCTGCGACCCATCAACATACATTTTTGTGGCAAGCAGAATGGCTATCGTAGTCAGGCAGTACCAGTTCGCGGTCGTCACATTACTATAAACCGAGCTACTTTGAGACACGATGCGTGACATGTACACCAAGGAGCCGATTAAAACCATTGGCGCAGAATCGCCAAAGGGCACATGAAGGGCAATAGACTCGACCAGTGGTTGCACCATTCCATAGGTTTTTAGAACCTCTTTTGTGTCTTCTGTTGAAGATGCAAATAACCCCCCACTCATGGCAGCATCCATGAGAGCTCCATCCCATCCCTCGCAAGAATGATCCCCACGACATGCCGCTCCCATACAGTTAGACGAGCCCAAGCACGCCTCCATTCCAACTGGTTCTGATGGTGATAGCCTCCCCTCCTGAGGGTGTATCTGAGTGGAAGGTAAAGCATGCAGCAATGTTGGTTTTGACGAAGGCAACGAAGAGGGTTTGACCGCCACTGAAGATGGTGTGTCAAAGGAGTGTGCATTGACAGACTGATGCAATCGATAATCCATTTGAAGACAAGGCGAGGTCCGATGGCGAGAGAGCCCACATCCCGCATCTGATGCGTTGGCCACCCGCTGTTCACATTCGATGATCAGTTGTTGTATCGCACAGTCGTAGAAGGGTGCAATACCAGACAAGAGAAGAGCATTGCTGGCATTCTCCCCTGCTACTGCGCTGCCAAGTTCAGATGCAGGTGCACTGTGAGATATTGTGAAATCGCCTTTATCACCCGGAGTCGTCAAGTGACATGTGCTGCAAAGAAAAGATTTTGAGCGTGGCAGCGGAACCGGAAAAACGGTACGATGATCCTGATCAAAACCAGAATTTGCGTGTTTCTGCCACTTGCCGTACCGGCGCGTGGGTGATAGTTGAACTTGCTGTGGGGAATATACCTCCAATGTGGTACGGTTACGAATTGCCTCCACTGCCGCAGCACCAAATCCGCGACGACGTTGGAAACGACGAGAGGCCCCGAGCACATGATGTTGGCTGTTCTGGTAAACTGCATGATGATGGGGAATTACTCCATGATTTTGCTGCTGCCCACCCCCAGGCATCATGTGTAGGAGGGGAGTGCGAGTGGTATGAAAGGCGGCGTTGCCATTGATGTTGTAGCTTCCAAGATCATTGGCATCACAATGTTGTTGTTGCTGATGGTGGTTGCGGCGGCGGTAGTGGTGATGGTTACACTCATTCTTTGCTGGAAGACTATGACCCTGGAGTTGACTCATGTATCGGCCGCATCTGGCATGTACCCCATTCAGCGCCTTTGAATCACTCACCTCCGTGTTCACCAACAATCCCTCCGGTGCCGCATTGTCGTTGACAGCAGCGTTCATGTCGGCGCATACGCCGTCCCAATCGGGGATTCTGCAGACCTCAGAAGTGCAATCCACGTTATGGGATGAATGGCTTCGATCAGGGGAACTAGAACCGCACATTTCAAGGGGGGAGCCCCGTTTGTTCTGGAGGGCACCGTTCGAGGGGGGCCATTCATGCGACGCGCTGCAGGGGGATATCGCTACTGTATGTGCATTATCGACTGTCGACAAGCTCCGCACAGGCACAAGGAGAGACCGCTTCCTTGTGAACCTAACACCCTGCGATCCGCTCGTTGTCACCTCGGTTTTTACCCCAGCGGTGTGCACAGACGAGCCATGCCGCCTTGTAGAGCATACTTTAACACCAATAGTCGCACAATCCATGGAAAAGCCAATACAGAACCTTGAAGCACAACCGACAATGATGCCGACGTCACTATTACTACTACTACTACTAATACTACTGTTTTCACCCCCCCCCCCAACTGCCTTTCCCGAAACAACAAGAAATGGTGTGCGAGGCGCGCCCAGCCCACAATATGCCTCTCTTGTGCCTTCTGCAGCTGTGTCCTTCCCAAGACCTCTGGCAGAGAACAATAAAGGACTGTGTCTGAAGCGTCCGGTCAGGCCACACTTTGTCCTACACCTTCCCCAGACGCACCGACACACTAGAAGAAAGTAAAGAAGTGAGAACAGAAGAAAAAAAAAAAGTGGTCAATTCACGACTAAATCACTGCAAGACGGACGACGGCATGCCCCCATCACCACCACCATTACAAACAAAACTGGCGCAGAGATACAAAAAAAAAAAAAAAACGAAATTAAATGATGGCGAGAGGAGGAGGAGGACGAGGAGGGCGAGAAAACTGAATGATCGACGGAAGACTCCAGTCTGCACTTTATTCCCGTGCCTATGGGTGCCCCCCCCATAAAAAAAATATGTCTACCAGCTTCCCTCTCCCGCCACCATCACCACCCGCTCCCTTTTCTTCGACACCTTTTGTTTTACAAATGTGCACACGCAATCACTTTCTTCCGTCCACGCTACAACAGTAACAAAAAGAGAATCCATGCAAAACTTTCTAGCGAAAAAGAAAGAAAAAATGAGAACGACAAATGACAGAAACGAGTCCCGCCAACCAGAGCCTTTGTTTGACTCTTTCTCTCAACCCCACTCCCCCTCTTCCCAACACCACCACCGCCGCCGCCTTCCCACCAACCTCACAAAAAAAACAAAAAAAAAACAGCAAAAAGCGCCTTAAACAATATTCACTTGAGTCAGTTTTTCTTTCCTCCTCTACCACTATTTGTATACAAATACGCAGATATACATGTACATATACAAGCTCTGTATTTGCCTTGCGTTGTTACACTTTGTGTCTCATTCCGTTCATCGTGAAGAATATCAGACGCTGGCGAAGGAAAGGGGGGAGGGACATAAAATAAAAAAAGATACGCGGGTAACACAACGGCAGTGAGACGAGTTGGGGCGGAAGAGAGCCACAGATAATGTTATGCAAAACACTCAATCACGCACATAAAGATCTTCAAGCACACAATCAAGATCTTCTTTGCAGATTCCTCTCTTGAATTTAGAGAAAAACAAAACACCACAATGGGAAGGAGGAAAAAGAAGGTGTGCGTGCACAGTACTTGCAAAGGAAAAGAAAACGAAAAAAAAAAAAACATGCGGATTTACAAGAAACAAAGCACAAAATCAGAGAAAGTTGTGCCAAAATTGGAGAAACACAACACAATATTTTTCGTATTAACTGTGCACTTCACACATCTCCAACAAACACATGGTATTTTGTCGAAAATCAATGCGGAATCTTGCATAGAGATCAAACGTTGACAAGAGGTAGCCAAACAGGTGAGGAAACAAGGATAGAGCCAAAAAGCAAGGCAAGAAAGAAAGGTATTTTGTTGTTTTTTTCTTCTTTTTTTTTTTAATAAAAAAAAAGAAAAGCAAAAACAATTAGAGCCGTGACACATCTTCCCCTTTTTTTGTCACACCAGATCCACCGCCTCTGTCACGTACGTATAAACATATATATATATATATATATACTTCCGATGTATATATCTTTCACGAATCTCCGTCTTCCTTCCCTTCTCCTACCCTCGCTCTTAGTGTAGGTGCGTGTGTGTGAGTCTTCTAAAAGCCCGATGTCAGGCATCTGTAGCATGTGATGGTTCTCGCGTTTCAGTGTTTGAATTGCCCCTTGGAAGTGAAGGTTCCAGTCGCAAGTTCACAGAATTTGAATGAATCTGTAGTGTAGACATACACTCCTTCATTTTTGATTGAATTGTCTCAAATCTCTTCATTGTCTGCAGAAGTACCTCCTCCATGTGCTGCATCCGCTGTTCTAGAGCGTCCATTCTTCCGAGGAACTCGACAGCCGTAGAACTAGAACAACCACGCTCTTCACTGGTTTTTACAACGTGTTTATCTCCTGAAAAGGGAAGCCTTTTTGTTGTAGAAAGATGCAGCTCAGAGCTCCGCGTCTTTCTATTAACAGAGCCATCCACCACCTTTAAACTGCCACACGCAACACAGACGTTGTGTACCGTCGAAGGGGAAGCACTAGAATGATGAGAGGTTAAACTGCTGCAGTTCACCTGTGGGTCCTCACCCGCTGGTTTAGTGGGGTGGTTCTGAAGACCAGAGTTGGTCATGCTCTGGCATGGAGTGAGGAACTCTTCGATCGCCTCACCACGCCACATTTGTGGCGATACCGCGCCAATGCTCCGACTGCTTGGAGAGTTGCAGGATTGATGGTGGCTGACCAAAGATGATCGCTGACGGCTCCTAAGATATTTCTCAGCCCTTTCTTCAACAACATCAGGAACAAAGGATTCATCTTCGTGGTTCCACATTCGAATACTGGCCTGTCGGTGCAGGTGGAAGTTGTCAACACCAGATGAGCGGCGGCCATCCGACATCTCCGAGTTCCGATGTCTCCGAACAGAGAGCCCTCCCGGGGTTTGCACACCCCCAGCACGCGGCTGGTCCGACTCAACTGCACCTTTGCCCATCCATCTATCTGGCGGCGTCGTCATGAATTGACGCGTTCGCTCTTCAGAGGAGTTAGAGGCACTCATGTGAAATGTGGGAGCATGAACAAGCTTCCTAAAAGGGTCACGCTCCGCTTCAAAAACAACACCGATGCTATTGATAGTGCTGGCCAGCTCCTCATCTTCAAGGTTCACCGCGTACTTGGCGCACGACACCCC
Organism: Trypanosoma platydactyli; assembly: GCA_030849675.1. Taxonomy (NCBI): domain Eukaryota; phylum Euglenozoa; class Kinetoplastea; order Trypanosomatida; family Trypanosomatidae; genus Trypanosoma; species Trypanosoma platydactyli. Next base: position 11,059 of record JASANU010000683.1, on the reverse strand, counting down.
AGGATCATCTCTCCATGGGCTCCAGCCTTCCTGCAAGGCCCTCAGCGATGGTGTGGAGGTGCATGAACACCTCGTGGGGGTACCCGCAACACTTTGCGCCATTTTTCCGTCTGTTGTCGTCTTTTGCAGTGATTCCTTTTTTTGCTGTTAAGACTCGATGATATCCCAATTTATTCCCTTTTTTTTCGCGTTACTACCGCGAGTCTGTTTATCTTTTTTTTTTTTGTACTCAACACTTTTCTCACCCTTTTTCGCTCTTTTTTTTTCCTTTTCTGAGTGCTATGACTTTGCTTTGTTATTTTCTGTTCCTGCTTCTGCCTCGTCTCGATGTACGCACACTGCTGCTATTGATCCCTCTTTCCTCAGTATCCCTGTGTATAATTTCTTATGACTTCCGGACGCTTCTCGCGTAGATGCCCTACCTAGCAAGTGTGGCGCTCTCAGAAATGGAAGCCCAACTTTTTTTTATTGCGCAATAAAATAATAAACAAAGCAACAACTGCAAGCAAGACAAAGCGCACACAAACACACATGAGAAACAGGAAATAATGTAGCCAAGGCTGAAAAGCGCATACGAATAATCCATCAAAAAGAGGTCACCGTCTCATTCAGTCATGTACACCATGTAGACTTTTCGAGTCATCTGACATCAAGTCGCTCTAAGGCCCTCGTGTTGAATCGCTTTGCAGCTGCCAGCATGAGATGATAGTCTGCGCGGCGGCGTTTTCGAGATTCCCGTGCCTCGCGAAGCACATCTTCGGAGCACACAGCGCTCTTTGGGGAGACCGGTGGAGGAGGCATCTTTGCCGTGCAATCAACACTAGATTCATCAACAGGGTTCTCGCAAGATGGTGTCACAGATACGGTGGCATGCGATAATACCAGAGACTCCGTTTGCCCACCAGCGTGTTGAATTTCCACCGGCACTTCAATCTGTTGGTTGCTGCAACCAGTACTCTGTTGTTTCACATGCATCATCATCTTCGCATCGTAGTAGTTAGAGCTGTCGTCACTACTAATTACTGTTGTAGCTGCTGTGGATGAAGAAGGAAGACCGAGGGCCAACCGCTTTTCCTCCAGCCCTTCCACGAACGCTGCAAGAGGATCATCATCATCATAATCCTCTCCAGCGGCTTGGCCGCCACGAGAGTCTGTCTTAGGTAACCCCTGCGAACTTCTGTGACGTCTCAGAGCTTCCACGTACTGTGGCGTGACAAACACACCAACATTCAGATCCTTCTCCACTAGCTCTTCGTTGTTCGCTTCATCCTCCCGTTGCTTTCGAATTCGTTGTAAGAGAAGTTTTTCCCGTGTCTCCTTCCGCAACTGCAGCGCCTCAGAAATCGACGCATGAAAGCGACTCTGCCCTCGCACAGACTCACCACCTGTGCTCCCAACGGCCGGCAACCGCCCACCATGAAGAAGAGTCCGAACACCAACTTCCGTGCGTCTCCGCTCCTCCGCCCGTTTCATTTCCTCAGAAGTAAGAGTAAACCTCAAGCCACAATCGCCACGTGATATGAGAGGAAATGTAGAGCCCACAACCTCCCCAGTCATGTTGCCCGACAAGCAGTCCATCCTAACATCACTCCTTCCACTCTCCATTACACGTTCATCACTGACCTCACAAGAAGAAGATGATTCAAAATCATCATCAAAAAGAGACATTCAACACAAATTTTACCTATCCTAAAACCACAAAAAAGTCAACAACAAAAAAAAAGAAATGCAGATACAGGGATCAAGAAGCACCAATGCCCAACCGACAACACCTGCAAAAAGGAGGAGCGCAGCGCGCCACAGGACGGGGGGCAGGGTATCCTTGTCAGAAGACATGTTGATGTACGTCAATCCAAAGGTCTGAAACACGGACCATGTCCATCTCATCAGCGGCTGCAAGTGAGGTGTCGTTAGGGAAGAGGGAAGAAGCAAGCTCTCGGGGACAAATCGCTCCGACAGGCCACAAGCAGAGACCCAGCGGCGTACGTGCCCCCTTTTCTACGCTGCAGCGGAAAGGGAGATGGGTGTAGAGAAGGGGTATGTGGCAAGAGCGAAAATTCCAGCCGCAGCAGCGTCGATGACTCAGTTCACGCCCCACATCTAGGCGGCGAGCCGCTCAGGTGGTTAATTCTGCACTTTGTGAAGAGGATGCGGCGCCTCTTACTCGTCATGGCATCGACACCGTTGCAAACAGGGCAGGGTACTCTCGGGGTTGCGAGATAGGGCTGTAGGGATCAAGAAGCACCAATGCCCAACCGACAACACCTGCAAAAAGGAGGAGCGCAGCGCGCCACAGAATGGATGGTTTTTTTTTGTTGTTGTTATGTAATCCGTTAAGTGCCCATCGACTGTAGTTTTTTGTTCTTTTGAATGTTGAGCGAAGTAAAAAAGAAAAGAGGTGCAAGGAGGTGGAAATAGAAGCATTTAAAAATGCAGACAGTAATAGACTATACAAAAGATTATAGTTGCTAAATGAATGATTCATGTGGGTGAGTACCTCCGAAATGCGCTTGCTAAGCTCTCTGGGAGTCTTGGTGTTTCGTTGCTGGAGACTTCGAGTTGAATACGGCTTAAAAGGTGCGATTCCCAATTTGAAATTAGCGCATTCTCCACGAGATGGTTATCGGCATTTATGAGGTCTTCGAATGCTGAAGGTCGTTGGCCCATTCTTGTGAACGTTGAGCTTGACTCGTTGTAAAGAATATCGGTCACTGCCGCTACTTTTTGGCCTTCTGCAGCGTTCGCGACGACGATGGGACAGTGTGCCTCGGCGTGCCGCAGAAGTACAACTTTGTCATGCAGGAGTGACATCGTTGAAAGGGAGAGTGCTGTATCCGTGATAAACATTGAGTACACATGCGGACAGTCGCTTGGTAGCTGCATGTTCTGTGCGCATGTAATCCATTTGCGACACCACGAGAGGGTGTATGTCTGCGCAATAAGACCTGTGGGCGGTGGAAAACGGTTAGAAACGTAACGGTAGAAATGCACAAATGACTCGCATGCAAGGAGGTAAGCGCTGTGGCGCTGATGCCCGACCACCTCAAGAACGTCTTGCATAAGAACTTTAAGTTCTTCAAAAAAGCCTCGCCCGCAGATACCGCGCGCCGCAAGAACCACTAAACGCTCCGCCTGACGGCAGAGCCTTTTCTCCTTTTCGAGTGGTATTTCGCTCTCTTTCCACTGCTCGCCACAGCGGAGGCAAACCCAAGGCTCGTTTGGTTCGAGTCGGCGCCGCACTTCCATTTCAATTAACTCTCTTGTTGATACACCCTTCTGTTGTTCTTGCTGCTGACATCCCTCCCGGCTATGCCGCCTGTACCGCCAACCCCCTTCGCCGCGACAGAGAGGGCATGGAAAGCCGCGCATAGAATCGAACTCATTCATGTCGGGTTCTTGCACCTTCTGCCGCCCTTCAACCTTGGAGTTAGGCAGGTGGCAGTTATGCTGTGGTCTCCCAGTGCACCTGCCACATGCGCACAAGTGGCCCATATTAGCCAGAATAGACTCTTGACGAAAGCAGGTGGGAAGTTTGGGCGTTATGTAGCACGCGGTCTCAGTGAGATGTTCCCACAAAACATCCATCGTCAACGGCTCGTGGGGAGCAATCGCCCGCAAGGCCCGCACCTCACCCGTTTCGTAGTTCCACACGCAGTTAGGGGCACAGGAGTGGCGGAGGCGCGAAACAAACTCAAACAGTCCCAGCATACCCTTCCCACATCGACGCCGAGAAGACATCGCTGTGAAAAACAGCTTCATCAGCCAAGAGGGAGACGGGATTTCTCCAAGCGCGTCCAAATGCGCTGCTGCTGAGGTAACTACCTCAGCGTTAGCGTACTGTACCGACGGCAGCTCCTCGTCGCCCTGCAGCAGAAAGAAGAGGGGAGGCATTTCCGCCCTCATTACACTCTTTTCAGCATTGACTGAAGTGCCACTTGCGGTATAAGTGTCTTGAGCGTGCATGTAGGCATTTCTGAGGGCTCGTAGTCCGTCGTCGTACACTGTTGACTGTCTGAAAGACAAAGCAGGAGGGAAGTTACTAGCTGGCCACACCAACAGTGGCACCGTGTCCCGCGCCACCACCTCGCCAGACGCAATCCACTGCGAAGAAAGAGGCACCATTTCAGGTGTCATTACAACTTTCGGATACTCGCGCGCCAAGATACTCATGCGCTCCGCCTCCAGAAGAGTTCTGCACGCAAGAACGTCATCTAACGCCTTGCACGATGTGAGCCATCTGATGGCTTGTCGTACCAGACTCAGAGCCTTTTTGTGTTCACACAAAAAAATCGATAGAAGCCTCACCTGAAGCAGCACAAGCGTTGTGATTTCCAGTGTCCCCACAGCACCCCCTAGTGCGGTATTTACAACTCCAACCACCTCCTCAACTTGAAGAATCGTAGTATCATCGACGGCAGGGGTCAGTGGAGTATCCAGAGAGGAAACCACTTCAAGAAGGCATAGGATGTCTTTCAAGGAAGGCTGTGGTTCACCCCTCTGAAGAAAAGACCAGAGAAATTTTCTAAACCACTCCCAACGCCTCTGTTGTCGCCATCGCTGGCACCTCAGCAGCTGTTCATCACAGCCTTGGTCTGGCAAAGCACGGCAAGAGAGTCGGTGTCCAGGCCAGCCCAATTCAGCACACACTTCAGAGCAGTACAGTGGCTTTTTGCAGCGTGTGCACGAAATAAGGTCACTGACTTTGGTGCTTGCATCCATTTTTATGTCACTGACAGATAAACAGGTGTCACACCCCATTTCCTTTCTTCTAGGTTTATTTGTTGTTAACAACTAATAGACATGCAACTACCGCTACACTAACAAAATGAATACCCCCCCCCCAAAAAAAAGCGTGTGTGTAAGCAACGGAGGGGAGGGGAGGGGGGGATAAGCAGATGAACAAAAAGAGGGGAAGAAAAAGATGGAGAAGGAAAAGAAAACAGCGTCCCAAATCGCAGGACCACCAAATCATAGCCTACAGCATGAATTTTATTTTATTCTCTCTTGAAGCTGCTTCATTCTCATATGTGAAATAACTTTGCCACCATCAGAGCAAACCAAGTTCCCTTGGTTGGGTTTGCTAAGTAATCCACTGTTCGCTCCCACTTCAACGCATCCACCGCCTTATCATCGTCAGCACTACGGTTATCGTTGTTTAATAACACTCGCACCTTGTCCCCTATCGCCATGTGACTGTTTAGACCTCTCCTAGACAATCTGCGCCAGCAACACCAACGGTGCACCCACCGACGTATGTGATCCTCCCGCCCTCCATATATGTTCTTCCCTATCAGCACACGCCGTACCGCACGATATCGAAATGCGTTGCCAATCTTTTTTCGAAGAAATGGCGCCTGTGGAAAGTAGTACAAGAGATCCAGCGCATGGCTATTTACGCTGACAACGTGTACAGAAGGTGGAAGCCCCTTCCACCACCACTCCTGTGCCTGGCGAGGGGTAAATCTGCAGTTGGAAGGTGTATATAAAAACGTCACAGTGTGAAACTGCCGCAGAATCTCGTTTACGGCGCACTGAAACTCACTCAGCCCAGGATTTGCTTTTGAATCTAGAGCAGCCGAAGCAGCTACAAATGTGTTTGATGACGATACGGGGACCCAAGACACCCGCCAGAGGGACTTCCTTTCTGGGGTTTCGACCTCCGCCTGCTGCCTCTCAACCTCCTCCACAAGATCTTTACCATAGTAGTGCGGCTGATCGCGCGGTGGCGACTCGATGATGACACAGCACGGGGTAGACTCAAGAATAAGACATGCGGCATCACGAAGCTCGCATGTGCTAAATACACGACCTTCTGCTGGAGGCATCACTACGAAAACTCTCTCAGCAATCGACCAGGGTGGGATGTAGTGGCGTATGCCCTTGCACAAGGACGCGCTAATCCAGCAGTCTTCAATGAGTTCCTCAAAAAGAAACATCACGTATTCCAACAGTAGTGAGTGATCTGTAGTAAAGTGCACTGTGCGCCCCTCCACAAAAAGGGAAGACAGGATAGCCGCGTGGGCCATCACAAAATATTGTGCCATGGCAGCAGCATCTGTTACAGGTGGCACAGCAATGTGAATGGGTGTGCGCATGAGTCGGCCATTCTGGTCAAGTGGACACCCCTCACCGCGCAGAAAGTTATGATGGTACAGCTCGTCCTCCTCATGATCCAGGGCCAACGGTGAGGGAATGGCGCCGCGAAGGGCATCGTTCACCGCCCATGAAGAGAAATGCGACGACAAAACTGCCGGGCCGGTCGCCCTTGTGGACGGCGTTTTCTGGAGAGAGCGATAGGTACGCTTTGTTACCCGCGCTGCCAATTGGTCATCATCGCTTGGTCTCGCTTTCATCTCCTGAACCTCGCGCAGTACATTCATCTGATTGTGCAAGGAACGTTTCCGCTGTCGATGCTGCCCAGAGGCGGAACCACTGCCAAGAAAAAGGTTGATGCCCTCATTATCGTTACTGTCTATCGGCTGCCACCTAATCGACGCATCTCGCCACTTTTTTTCATTCCCTTTTTCTTTTCCCTTCTTCCTCCCTTCGTTTTCGGTAGCCTCATCAGGGCGCCAAGCATGGGGTGCCGGCACCTGCTCCGCGCTGCCGTTTAAGGTGGCGTCCATCTGCACAGACACTGTGGTGAAGGGATCGATAGACCATTCCGCAAGGCGCGTGGGAAACACATCCGCGACGGCGCTTAGCTGTACACGGCGAGTAGCCGCGTAAGGTAATCGTAGGCGTGCAATTGTATCCTGCACATCCCGCAAAGAGCGCACCCACATTAAAAAGGACAAGGAAAGCTTCAAGCGCACGCAGTACGGCAGCTCCTGAACTAGACGACGGTGTATGTCAACACGCTCTTGCGATGCCTGCACCAGCGTGCCACAGCTAAAATGCAGCGCTTCACTCGCCAAAGGCTGGCGCCGCTGAATCACACGAGACACAAGTCTTGCCATGATTCCATTGCTCTGCTCTTTCGGATTAGCTGACGCTCTCTCGAGGAGGAGAGGGGCGCGCCTACCTAAGTCGAGAAGAATCGTCCATTTTTCCACTGGGTGGAGATGCAGCCACTCACGGGACTCCAGGCCTCCCCGTTTGGTGTCCGATGGAAGGGAACTGGAAGAAGCAGCGGCAGCAGGATCACTCTTCTCTGTCCTGTCATCCACTCTGTTCGCTCTGCAGTCCATGTGCTTACACCGTCGAGAATAGAAGACGCACATGGCATGACGGGAGGACACGAACTGTCGCATCCGTCACCCGGTCTATTTTCGTAGACATAAGCTCAACGTAAACAAACAAATCAAAAAAAAAAAACGGCGAATAAATAAATAAAGAAGAAAGAAGAGAATGGGAAAAATAAAAGGCGTGCAACAAGAACAAGAGAATAGAAAGCACTATACAACTCTTTTATTCTTATCATCATCATCAGCAATACCAAATGAATTGATGAGTTGGAATCTAGCCGAGAGGGGAGCGGGTAAAGCAAGGTATATGCGTAATGATGTAGATAGAGAGAGAGAGAGTGAGTTAGGCGCGTGTAGCACATCACAAAGTGCCTGAATATCTTTATCCCTTACATCCCACTGGCAAAAAGCAAATGAAAAAAAAAAGGAAAAAGAGGTAATGGAGAAAAAAAGAGTGGTACGGTTGAGGAGAGAGCAAATAGATACCTCACCGCGCAATCTTCCTCAAGAGAACCATTTCACATGCTCTTCTGATGAAGAATGGAAAGGATACTGTCAAAGTCGATGGTTCCGACATGAAAAAGCATGAGCTGTGCGGTATCCCGAGCATGCGCAAGGGTTCGTTTGATCTTCAGTCGCCGACCTTCTGTCTCATCCCATTGTTGGGCCAGGCTTCCCATGGTCTGTGGCACAGCAGTTGTGGCGGCATCAGCGTTATGTGGTAATGGCTGTGCTTTGCGCACATGCCTAGAAGTGGTTGTTGCCTTTGCAGTACCCGTCACTGCAGCCGTACGCCACGGACGGGCATATTTCCTTGAGGATATCTGTTGTGTCTCACTTTCGGCATCCAGCAGCTCTTTTCTCGCACCCCTTGTCTCCGGAGGTCCATCATAAGATGGTTTTGGCTCAAACGCTGCCGCATTCCAGACGGCAAGACAATGTAAAGAAGAAAGCGGAAGCGCCTGTATAGTGGTGACATCTGCAGACGACGAGAACAACTTCGATGATGATGACGACGATGATGAAACTTTTGCCGTTGTCGCCGCCGCTACCGGTACTCTTAGGTACGGCTTGCCGAGTTGGGCATGACGCAACTTCATCCGTAATGTGGCAGCGTCGAAATGCTTATCCGGAAGAAAACGCTGTGATAAAACGAACAACCAGTGCTGCACCCGAATGTGGTACACGATGCACGATGCTGTAGAGCGAAGACGGTGTGGATGCAACAAAGACGATGGAGCATCGCCAAGATGCAACCCACGTGCCGCTTCGCAAAAGACAGCTAGGTTTGCTCCCAATTGCGCCGGGAGAGGCGTTGTAGACCAGCACAGACGCGAGAGGTCAATGCACTTACTGGGCATGATGGCATACAGGACGAGCGCATAGTCGCAGCCAGAGTACTCATACGGTGCGGTGCCGACAAAGACATTGTGAGGGAGCCGCCCGGAGTACTCTGCGATGAAGCAGCAAATGTCATCGTACTCCGGTGGTGGCCCCAATAGCACCTCTGAGCTTTGGACGGCTGCAACAGCATGGCTGTCACTTCTGCAGTGCCGAGTTGCCGACATGTGCACAAATACACGCGCGGAGAAAGAGGAGGTGGAGGGGAAACAGTCACCCCCAGTACTTCCTGCCTTTTTTTTTTTTCTTCGATCTCCTCCTTCACCACCACCACCACTCCCCGCCCCTCAGACAGCCGTTTGGAGAGAATTACAAACTGAGCGAGAGCACTACGAATACCACTACCCACCCACGAAAAAAAAAAAGACACGAAAGAGAAAAGAAAAAAGAAATCAGCAAGAAAAAATGCAGTTCAGACCGAAACCGATCTAAAGACACAAACAAAAAAATAGAAAATGTAAATAAATCAGCCTACAGCACCATTTGAAACGCAGTAGCTTAAAATACAATTTCATTGTATTCATCCTCCCCACCCGCGTCCACCCTCTGACGCTTTCTTCCCACCAAACACACCTCACGCTCCGGTCGTGTTGCGAGCCACGTTTGAATAGTCGGGACACTAGTCGGGACCATGTCCACTCCAATTCTTCGAATACGTCCAGCCACATTGCCACCCTGCATCCCCGCAAACACCTGCCCTTGCCGAACGTCGATGGCGACAGAAAGCACATCTTCTTCGGATGCCTCAGGTCTCCAGGCCATTGTTGGCTGAAAGTTCCCGTTCAGGTAGGTAAATTGTACAACATGACCTCCCACCACATGATGATACCCTGAGCGGCTTGTACATGTCATGAAGGATGGTTTTTCGTTGGAGAAGACTGCACTTGTGCATGACACAACGGGTGTTGTGTCCGTAGAAAACGAGAGGTCAGTCAGTGGCGGGCAAACATCCTCAACAGCACCGCTCTTACTCATCTTGCGCAGGTCCACTACACGCACGGTAGAGCTGCACCTCACGCAAAGCATTGGGCGAGAAGGGTCAGGTTCCGCCATGCCACCAACATGCTTCTCCTCGAAAAATGGCTCGTCCACTGTCGTCCTTGGCTTGCCTTTACCATCCGCTTTTCCGCTGTAGAAATTCATCGCAGAGATCTCTCCACGTGGTCGATATTTCTGTCGTGTGTCCCACAACTGAACAAAACCGTCCTCCCCGCCGGTGGCAAACACCGACTGGTTTCCACTGAGGCCGAAAATAGGAATGATAGATTCCACCACAACATTCTCTAGAAGCTGCCCAGATCCATGTTTCACAGCGTATACGGAATGGCGATCAAAAGTAGCCACATCCCACATTCTGGCGCTTCCGTCTTGCGAACCAGAAAAGAAACACGAAGCAACTGTAGGGGACGGCGCTGAGCACGTTACAGGGGCTCGATGACCCCTGCATTTGATCACATCCACCATGCCACGCTCTCCCATCGCGCAATACCCGAGCTGTTTGCCACTGGAAGCAATCAGTACAGGAGAATCACCATCCTGGCAAGCAACAAAATGGGACCCATCACAAGCTGCGTGCACAGACACAATCGACTGAAAACCTGAAATGCGATTAGGAAATGGCATAAGAACACGTGTCGGCTTCACTACACGGCTCTCCAATGGAGCTGTAAAGTCCCACATGCAAAAGTTTCCACCATCGCCTCCCGCACAAAGTCTGGATCCGGAAGAATCAATGCAAACAGAACGAACGCGGCCAGTTACCCCAGAAAGATGATATTCCATGTGCAATGAGGAAGGTGTTGATTCCACCTTGGGGGGACTTGCTACCGAAGACATCAACGATGGGGGAACCGGTGCGCACGAATTTGGTGAGATGAATTGAGAAGACGTCAAAATTGCTGATTTTTCACTTAACAGAGGAGGCAGTGTGGTACACGCCACATGGGAAACGCTTTCTAGAGTGGCTGCCGACCCTACAGTATCACAGCCTGCCGGGTCGTATAAATCATTGTCGCTATCGCTCATCCCCTTCTTTGCGTTTTTTTTTTCTCCGGATCGCAGAGGTAATAAAATCCGTCACTGCCTGAAATTTTCTTCCACAACGAAGACCTCCAGAGTAATTTTTTTTTCTAAAAAAAAAAAGGGATGGGAAGGGCAGAAGTAGAAAGCGACTGCACAACAAACACTTTTTCTTCGCAGAGAGCGAAGGGAAAAGAAAACCAGCCTGGTTGCCACGGGTGGAATGACATTCACCACCGTGGCAGGCAGAGAAAGAGAAGTAAAAAAGAAAAACAAGAGAACTCACTCAAAAAAAAATGAGTTCCCAAAACATTAAATAACACATTGTGTCGACCAAAGCTCGATCAAGTCCGACGCGAAAAAAAAAAAGGAAATCAAGAGAACACTACCACTTCATGCGGTGGGGAACATCGCCCGGCTTGAGGGTGAACACCGAGTGCAGGTAGCCGGCC